>OOIL02003702.1:1381311-1407655 GCA_900332095.2 Cuscuta campestris
ATACATAGATACATAGATACATAGATACATATACATATATATATATATATATATATATATATATATATATATATATATATATATATATATATATATATATATATATATATATATATATATATATATATATATATATATATATAGGAAAACCTATTTTCAAACAGCTAATTTTACCAAACATTTTTAACGATCAACCAATTCATTCTGCCAGTCAAACCAGCTAAACTAAACAGCCATTCACAACAGTTGGCACAAACTGTCAACAGCCAACAGCTGACAGCCAACATCCAAACAAAGCCCATATATATGATGGAGTCGCTCAACAGCTTTGTGGTGGGCCGCACCTCCACGGCATCAATGCCGACCATTCCCCCTCATCTACTCCTCTAACCAATCATGCATTTTCTCTTCTTTCTTTTCGATCTCTCTTTTAACACCATTTTCGTTGTACAAATATTTATGAATTATAATATTTGTATTCCAAAATGTAGTATCTCTTTTCATATTCCAAAATTATGTACCAACATTTTATATTAGGGTAATAATAGTGTAATTGTCTGTAATAATAAAAAATGTCAATGTAATTTTTTTGATTGAACTGACGTATTTTCTGCGTTTATCATTAGAATTATTAAGTTAAATAATAATTATATCCATTTAAACTATAATTTTTATTGAAAAAATATATATCTTTGACTTAAATAATATTCATATAACACATATTATGTCACTATTAAAAAATTAAATAAATAATAATATATTTAAAAATGTCAAAATTTTAAAATGTATACGGCTCCGAGTAAAGCAGAGATTGAAACAAGTTATAGGTATAGGGAGAGAGAGCATGAGAAAAGGTAGCCTGCAGGTAGTTAGGAGCCTCGTTGGGAAGGGAGAGGGAGACCAGAGATGAAAGAAGAGAATAAGGCTAAAGACTCGGCGGGTTTGAAAGTGGGGACGTCATGCCCTGCTCCTCTCACCGTCGCAAATGTTAGCCCTTCATACTCTTGCACCCATCCACCCACCTGCATGCATATTTCCCATCAAACAAATTCTCTACTTCAGCTCAAAATCTTACTAATCCTAGCCTTATTATCTCTTAAATGAATAGAGCGCTAGGAGCCAGGAATCTCAACACTTTAGAGTTATCGTGATGATCTCATGCTTTAATTTGCACAAATAAATAACTTGTTGTTGAAGTATATATCAACAGTCATTGTGTCTGTGCAAAGTATATGGGATTACGCCGTCTAATCCTTTCGAATTTAACGGTGTAGGACTAAAACATAATGACTTTCTCAATATAGAACTATATGTTTTTATTTTCCAATATAGGACCATTGGTCATTACCTATTAGTCATTATTCAACTCAATGTCCAGCATCACTTGGACATTATTTTTCTCACTAGTCATTATTAAGTCCTATTTAGGGAATAAAAAAGTTTAAATCCTACATTGCGAAATGACTTACTCCCTCCGTCCCAAAAAGATTTACACGTTTCAAAAAAATTGCGTCCCATAATCTCTTACCCGTTTCTATTAAAAAATCACTTTTACCCTTTACTTTTTCAAACCCTACCTATCACATCATACTTTTTTTCTTAATAATCTACATATCACATCCTACTTTTACCCATCACATCAAGGGTATTTTTGGAAAGTCAACACAAAATTATCCCTCCCTTAATTTCAACTTTAGTCAAAATGGGTAACACTTTATAGGACGGAGGGAGTATGTTTTAGTCCTATTCACTGCAAATTTCACTCCATCCCGATTGAAATTTTTTATTTGGACTTTTTCTCATTTTTAAGGAGGTTGAGAATGAGGCAGATATCCAAAATACCCTTAGGCCCCATACAGAATTCAAACTATGAAATTAGAATTGAACATTTCATCCATTCCAATTCTAGTGTTTGGCAGCACAAAAAGTATGTAGATTTGGAATTGGTAATGTAAAAAATGAATTGGAATTGGGAAATTCAATTCTATCGAATTGAATTCAATGAAATTTCAATTCCAATTTCATCAATTCTATATACCAAATGGACTCTTAATGAAATGTAAAAATAGGTGGGTTTTTGCAAAGTTTTAAATGAAGAAAAAAATTATTCTTTGTCCGACCATATATATATACATAAAATGAGAAAATTAATTTGGAACTGAGAAAAAAAAAAGAATTAATAAGTTAATAACCTGTTTTTGGTAGTACCAAGGTGCCCATGCTTTGGTAATGGGAAGACCCATAGCAGCAATGCTATATCTTGTTGATAAAACAGGCACTCTTCCATCTGTGTCCCCACTGATCATCCAATTAATTAATTAGCCAATAAATTCAAATTAGGAGACATTAGTTATTTAATTTAGATCGAGAACAATATATATAATATAACCCGGAGTATTATCACGGAGATTAAGAAAAGTTAAATAATGTAAAGGCTTTCCATGTTTGCCTTGATGTAATGTAATAAAGTGAGTAATTCAGCTGAAAAATGGAGGTGTAATGTACATTCATTAAAAGTTTTTGCGAAAATAGAAAACATAAAAGAAATTTTTGGACAACAAAAAAAGGTGAGAAAAAAAATTAATGGATGGGGGAGTCCATATTTCACTGGACATTAAAGAGTAGTACTATATTGGAAAATAAAAACATATAGTAATACATTGGAAAAGTCACTTTGTTTTAGTGCTATTTAGATAAATTCCCCAATAAAAAAAATATATATTATATAATAAATTTAATTACTCGTTATAATAAATTTACACTATAACTAGATATGGGGTCTACTTTTTTTATTATAACAAATGATGATCAAAGCATGTAAAATTTGTTGAATACTCCGTATAAGTCAAATACTCCGTACTATAAAGGAGGTTTTAGAAGAGAGCTAGGGAATACACAGTACTATTTCTATATTTGCTCTATGCATAGAGTCTAAAAATAACCTGTAGAGCCATATTTTCAGTCCTGCAGCAATGAGTTTGGGGTATATTGTGAGAACTGATTCCGTTGAGTATACCCACGCATTGAACATTGAGTCATTACTGCAACATCAATAATAATAATAATAATAATAATAATTAAAATAATAACAACAACAATAACAACAACAACAACAACAACAATAATAATAATAATAATAATAATAATAATAATATTATTATTATTATTATTATTACGTGCAGATACTCCAGTCCTTGACTTGGAGACCATCAGTGGCATGTAGAACCGTCTGCACGTCTCCCCTTCTGAAGTAAGAAACAGTGTAATCATCCAAACATGGGTCATACCCAGCCCGAACTAGACCAAGTAGTCCTCGTCCTCGTCCTCTTCTTCCAATATTATGGGAAGAAGACGAAGATGATGATGGTGATGTGAGGTTATTTAGGCATTTGGGGGTGTAAAGGTTGTATATATCAATCTCATCGTACTGTTTAAACATTTCATCTACGCCGTCGCTACACTTTGTATTGTTCCACTTATCACTGCTACTAAAATTGCACTTGTCTGTGATTATTTTGTGGGTTTCATCTGAGATTACTGCGTGGCTCCATGCATAATCCACCATCCCCCTCCAGTCTTCCGCATCCGATGTTTTTGGGTTCCCTATCTGCATGCATTATACATATGCTACATTGGGTAATTTAAACAATAGTAATATATGTCCCGCCTTTGTGAAAAATGACCAATTACNTATATATCAATCTCATCGTACTGTTTAAACATTTCATCTACGCCGTCGCTACACTTTGTATTGTTCCACTTATCACTGCTACTAAAATTGCACTTGTCTGTGATTATTTTGTGGGTTTCATCTGAGATTACTGCGTGGCTCCATGCATAATCCACCATCCCCCTCCAGTCTTCCGCATCCGATGTTTTTGGGTTCCCTATCTGCATGCATTATACATATGCTACATTGGGTAATTTAAACAATAGTAATATATGTCCCGCCTTTGTGAAAAATGACCAATTACACAAATCAAATAGAATAAGACATTTTTAAAAATGATTTGAATAGTCATTGAAATATAATCAGTCATTATCTAACTCTTGTTGCTAATGACCACATTCGTAGATTCCTTCGTATAATCAGTCATTATCCAATACTTAGCTTGTTGCTAATAAGGCTATATATGACAGATCATATGAAATTATGTATCATACAAAGAATAAAACATATTTTCCATCATCTCTGATGGAGCCAAAATTTCACCATTTTTTGGCTTTGGGGTGTGATGGAATAAATCAAAATGGATCTCTAAACTGTCTGCGCTTCTTTAATTAATGAAGTAGCAGTTAGTCAAACAATGCAACTTTCGACGTTGAGCCGGAGGTCTCTTTGGAAACAGCCTCTCTACTTTCGAGTAGGGGTAAGGTCTGCGTACACACACCCTCCCCAGACCCTACTCTTGAGGGATTTAACTGGGTTGTTGTTGTTGTACAAAGAATAAAACATACTTAGTCCTATTCAGAGAAACATACTTAGTCCTATCCTATTTCATTCTCTATTAATAACAAGAGTTATGTACGTACCATAACTCCTTTAAGATTAATAATGTTGGTTGAAAGATTTGGAGGAGGGGGCGGATTCTTGTTTTTCTCAAGAATTAGGTCGGCCAACTGCGGTATGTATCTCCCTTTCAAAAACCATATGCCAGTATTATTAGTTAATATAATTGTCTTCATATATATATATATATATATATATATATATATATATATATATATATATATCACGAGTATGAATTAAAATGTTAATGATATTAAATAATACTCCGTAGTACTCGTAATAATTACCTGCGTAGCTCTCCCCAGCAATATAAAAAGATCGGTTTCTATAAGATGGGAACTTGAGAAACCAATTGTTCAGGAAAGTGTATGCATCATTTGCTGTATATCAGTATATATGCATGCATTCAGTAATCAGACAAAAAAAAATTAAACTCTTAATTGATTAATACTCCGTGAATAATTAATTACTCCGTAATTGACCGACTCATTAAATATTTTAATTTTCTCATCCTATCTCTCCTACAAAATATTTTAATTTCTCTAAAATAGACTAAAATATCCTTTTTTAACCCCACTTTCTCACATCTCATCTAACTCTTTTTTTTAAATTACTCATTCCTATTAGGAGTATTTATTTATACAATGTGAAATACTCCCTCCGTCCGGAAATAATCTTCCCACTCTACGTTTTTTTTCGTCCGGAAATAATCTTCCCACTCTACGTTTTTATCAACACTCTTCCAAAAATACCCCTCTTTCTTATTCTACTCAATCACCCCTACCCACGTTACCATGCCCTCCCCCATCTTTTTTCTTTTCTTTCTCTCTCTCTTCCCCCCCTTCTTTTTCTTTCTCCTTCTTCTGGAATTGTTCTTCTCCTTCTTCGTTTCTTCTACCTCTCTTTTTCATCTCTCTCTCTCTCCCCTTCTCCTTTGTCGTCTTCTTCTTCTCGATCATCTTCAACCTCCTATTTCTTTCGTCTTCCCTCAAATCTTGTCTTTGTCCCTTTTTTTCTTCTTCTTCTTTTAGATCTGTAGAGCTAGTTGCAACTATAGAGCAGACGATGATAGTGGGAGCTAGATCCAATAGATCTGTACTGGATCTTTTTCTTCTCGTGGGGCGGCGGTGGGCTGGGCAGAGGCGGCGGTGGGCTGGGCAGAGATGGTGGTGGGCGGCGGTGGGCTGGGCAGAGATGGTGGTGGGCGGCGGTCAGCGGCGGTGGGCTCGGCAAAGATGGTGGTGGGCGGCAATGGACTGGGCAGGGATTGTGGTGGTCGGCAGTGGGCTGGGCAGGGATGGTGATACCAGTAAGGGTAGTTTAGACATTTCAATATGAGAGTCAACACCCACTAAAAATAAGGAAAAGTCAAACCGGAAAGTTTAATTCCGGACGGAGGAAGTATTACTTTTAAAAAGGAACTCTGAGGTCATTTTTGTGAGGCAAAATACTAAAATACACTTGTCTTAAATCCCACAAAAACCAAAATTAGAAATATTTTACGAGACGAAAGGAATATTTCTGAGATTATACATCTTTTGAGAGATAAGATGTTTTATGGAACGGAAGGAATACATACATACATATATACATACATCCATATATACATACATGCATACATACCCGTTAATTCATCCCCAAGATTGACATAGTCAGTGGTAGTGTTTGAATAGGAGAAGCCTACGCCAATTGGAGACTCCAGGAACAATATGTTCGCCTCTGCCGTAGATAAATTGAAGTAGTTAAAGACATTATATATATATATATATATATATATATATATATATATATATATATATATATGTATGTATGTATGTATGTATGTATATATATATACATATATATATATATGAAATTAAACAAACCTGTATTCCAAGAGAATGGATTAATTGTCAAGAGAGGTCCATCGCCGCCGCCAATAAGGAAAGGCCCAATCTCTTGTGATTCTCCATACCCAACCGACGAGCATCCCGGACCTGAATATATTAAATTTAAAATTAAATTTTCAGTCAATTCAAACATCCGTCCAAAAGGTGGAAATCGCCCACCCCAGGCGCCCCCATTCCATGACCCGACAGGGACGGAGGAGGTAAATCATAGTGACTCAGTCGGCCAAAAAAAGCTAGATCCATGCCCACCGCGCACAAGGAGTCTCCTCACCCTTTATGGTATTTTTGGATAGCTTCCACACGGTGGCTTGCTAGACTCGATTTCTATTAATCGGTCCAAGATTTCACGTTCTTGACCAACTCAGTCAATTTAAACATTGTACTCTCTCTGTCCATCATAGATCTTCCCAGTCACTATTCACAGGGTCAAACTTTACTCACTTTGTTTGCTCATTTTTACTAGTCATTTCATAAAATAATATAGTCTTGTCACCTCTAGTTTTATAGAACTTTTCATGTAGTTTATTACTATATAAATTTTATTTTAAAATTTTACTCTTATAATCAATTAAATTAAATTAAAAAAAAAGTCGGTCAAGCTTCGTAACGCGTAATAAGAAGATCTTAGGTGGACGGAGGGAGTAATAACTATAAACGGTAAAATCCTTTCAGGGTGGAGCTGAGGAAGTCCTTGTTAAATTTTTGAAGCTCAATAAGAACATATATATAGTACTTCCGTTCATCAAAATGGTTCTAATTGTGACTAATAAAAAAATAAAGAATATATATTTGTATTTGACTCTTCAATTCAATTCTTGATGTCATTGATAAAAGTAAAATGTGATAAATAGATTATTAATCAAAAATATAACTTATGTTTTATTCCTATTTAGTGCAAATTTTGCTATAAAAAATCAACACTCTTTCTTTTCAATCATATATTTTTCCGGCCATACATAGTCAATAAAATTGTATATGGTTCATATTAAATAATATTTCCTCCGTTTAATTTTTTCCAATTTAATTTTCGTATTTATCCGTCGTTAATTTTTTTCTATACCTTTTTTTATAAATACTTTTTCTTTAAATGACAACACTATCCTCACCTCTACCCATTACTCCTTCCGTCCAATTTAAATCGCATATTCCAGTTTATCATGTTTTACTGAAGTTATTTTCAATGTAATATATTAGAAAATTGAAGGAACTAAAATATAATTTTACATATTGAAAAAATCACTTGCTCTCTTCCATAAAGTTATTTTCATTTTAAATTTTAGGAAATTTAAGGAGTGATATTTTTTTATTAAATTTCCAAAAATATCATTGATGTGATGGATAAAAGTAGAATGCAATGCGTAAATTATTAATAAAAAAGTATGATATAATAGGTAGGATAAGTATTAATAAGAGTAAAGTGGTTTTTTAATAAAAAATGAAAGACATTGTGGACCACAAAAATAAAAAAAATCTTTTTGGGACGGAGTCAAATCCTTTATTATACTCCACCCGTTCCACAAAATCTTTCTCCTTTCTTTTTCATCCGTTCCAAAAAACATTTTTCTTTTCTATAAAAAAGCCACTAGCTTTTGCCCTACTAATTATTAATTTACTTATTATGTCCTACTCCGTATTTTTTTTATTATTAATCAACCAATCACATCTAAGGGCATTTTTGAAAAGTCAATGCCAAAATATATACTCTTCTTAAATCGTTTAAAAATAAAAAACAAAAACATTTTTTGGAACGAAAGGAGTATATAAATTGAAACCCACTAGAAAATTCCTAAATTTAAATCCACCTCAAACTGGCAGGTCCTATCCATGGCAATTCTTCAATTGTTTTTGTTATTATAGTGTACCATTGCTGTCAATAGTAATAAAAAATCATGTTAAAAATAAATTTTCTTTTATCCCGAAAAAGGATTACATTGAAAAACATTTTTTTGAATCGTCAAAAATTTTGTTTAAACCCGTGAATGGCACAGACCAAAATACTAGTGAGTAATAAAAATAAGAAAAATGTTACTTCATTTTGAAAGGGATATTATTTAACGGGGGGATGCTTATATTATTATTTAAAGTTCGAAAGATGGCATTGGTCTAATAAGGAGCATGCATTATATACGGAGTATATACTAATGACAAAAACATAATGCTATATTACTATTCTCCGTCCATAAGTTCTACTTTTGTTATTTATCATGTTTAACTTTTCAAGTTAAATTAGATGAATTTGAGTCTCAATTATTCTTTAGTTATATTGCATATTAGTACAATGAATAATTTTATGAAAGTTCTCAACTAGATAAATCTAATAATATATTTTTATATAAATATATATTACAATTTTAATTTAATTTAAACTTAGGGGCGTTCATCGGGTCAAACCCGGACCGGACCGGGACCGGACTGGGACCGAATAAGGGGCATTTGGTGGACCGAGGACCGGACAGATTAAGCTAAGGACTGGCCGGGGACCGGACCGGAACCGGACCGGATAAATGCTATTTTTAATTTTTTTTTAAATTTGATTTTATTTATTTAATTTAAAGTATTCAATTGAATAAAAATATTATTACAACTAATTTTTAATTGGAACATATACTAAACATTGTCAAACACTTTTGTTTTTAATTTTTTTCAAAAACTTTAAATAAAATATATATTTTCCATCCGTATTACATAAAATTTGTTCGTAATTTTTATTTTACATAGGAAATATTCTTCTTCTTACTGCATTTTTGCTTTTTTGTAATATAATTTTTGAGTTTTCGATTAATTTTGGCAAATGGATACTTTTTTTACTATTTTCATTCATGAGATTGTTTATAATGTTTACTAGTATTTTTGAATTGAAAATATTTAAATATCATTAGAATTGGTATCTTATTTTGAATTGAAAACATATTTAAAAAATTATATTAAATAATAAAATTAAAACATTTGAAAAACTTTTAGCATTAAAGTTAAATTAATTTTAAGTATAAGAAAAAATATTAAAAAATACAAAATTATAAGCCTATATAGAAAAAATATTTTTTAAAAAAATATAATATAACCGGTCCACCGGTCCGGACCGAAACCAAGTGGACTGAACCGGACCGGACCGGAACCCGAATAAGGAAATAATGAGGACCGGAGACCGGACCGAATAAGGACCGGTCCGGTCCGGTTTTGGCCGGGTTTCGGGTCGGTCCGGGTCTAGACCGAATAATGCACACCCCTATTTAAACTCCAAATTTACTATGACTCAAAAAAGTTAAACTAGACATACAACTACATCTGAACCACGAATAGAGTATTTGTCATTTTCGCACTAAATCAGAATTGAATTTTAACTAATAATTAAATAACAATTAATTATATAGTGCATATGTACGGCAATTATAACGGAGTAAATATATACTACGGAGTAGCTAGTAATAATTTTTAAAATATGAATGAATGAATTAGTTACCTCCATTAAGCCAGAGAAGTAGAGGCTTTTCTTGAGGCAAAGTAAGAGATTCAAAAAACCAGTAAAAGAGTGCTCTTCCGTTGGTCTTATTCACCGTCACATACCCAGCATAGTGTTTGAAGCCAACCGCCGCAGTCTGGCCGGGCAACTTTCCGGTCACCAGATCTTGGGCGGCAGCGGCGGTCATGCCTTCTGGATCGCCGGAAGCATTCGTTTCAGACGGCCGGTAATGATCATGATCATCTCCGGCGACAACGGGGTCCACAACAAACCAAGAAAAAAGGAGATTAAAGGAAATAAGCGTTACTTTTAGTGCAATATTCATTGGGAGAAATATACTTATAAAACTTAATGTATCCGGCCGGCCTCGACTTATATTGCCCAAAGACCTATAAATACTTGTTGGAGAAATATAATGTTTCTATATCCATCACAAGGGTTTGGGTTAATTTTGGCAAGGCTGAGATAATTCAAATAATTTTGGCAAGGTGTGGGTTTATACATATGTATGTGTGTGTGTGTATGTATATTATTTTATTTATTATTTATTATTTATTACTATAATATTTCATTATGAATTGTTTAATTTATTTTATTATTATAATGATTTATTACAAGTATTATTATCAATTTTTTTCTTTTTATTTTATAATGTTTTTACAGGGTAGGGAGGGACGAGGGGGGGTCTGGCGTGGGGGGTTTAGGGGGAGAGTTAGCGGGGTAAGAACCATCATTTTTATAAACGAAGGATCATAGATATCCCAAACAAACTGATGTAAGCAACTGATGTATAAATAACTGGTATCATTTTAGATGTTGTTTTTAAATAATTAAAAATAAAACTTTAAGTGTACTCATGGAAATAAGTTGGTTAACTTTGTAAACTTTGTATATGTGATTCTAATATTTCTCATATAAGGAACTCCATTTAAACGTTTCCTATTTAGATTCATATGGAATTACGGAGTAGTAATTTGGTTGAGAATATGATTATGCTAACCTTTTTTCCGGGATCATTAGCCATTAATGGCATATTTCGTTGAATATAGTAATTAATCATTTTGCGTACACCAAGCATAAGCATCTTCCTTTTTTCATTTTTTAAGGGAAAGCCTTTTCCATTTAGATTCAGTCAAAATGGGTTAATTTTGAATGTTTTTAGTGCTATATTTTAAGCCAAATTATTACGTGAAATTTGCGTTGAATAGCTAGGATTAAAACATAAGTCATTTTCCAATGTAGGACTTAAACTTTTTTATTCTCTAATATGACTTAATAATGACTAGTGAGAAGAATAATGTCCAAGAGATGCTGGATATTTAGTTGAATAATGACTATTAGATAATGACCAATGATTCTATATTAGAAAATAAAAACATATGGTCATATATTGAGAAAGTCATTATGTTTTAGTCCTATTTATGTGCATGTAATAACTTCATCTAGCTTATAAGCGTATTAATAACCAAAAAATGCTAATTAATTATTCACTCCATACAAGTTGGTTCTTCTATTTTGACTTTTCAAAATTTCAATGCAATGCTTTATTTCACTACTAATTTCTTTATTTATACATGAAATATAAATATATAATACTCCATCTGTTCTCAAAAACACTTCCTCTTTTATTTTTTCCACTTCCAACAATACACTTCCACTTTCCATTAAAAAACCACTTTTACCTTTACTTTTTCATAACTTACCTATCATATCATACTTTTTCTCTAATAATCAATCCATCATATCTTACTTTTATCCATCACATCAGAGACAAAATTGAAAGTCAACTATAATTTTACACTTTTTTTATTTTGGCTCCAAGTCAAAGTAGGAAGCTTTTTTGCAACAGAGGGAATATATAAATTTGACATTTTAAAACTATGTTTTAGAACAAATGCATTGATATTAAATTTATATTTTAAATCAATATATTTTTTAGTAACTTATGGTCAAACTTAAAAAAAAGTTAACCACAAAAAGTTAAATGTGAAAAGGACCAACTTGAATAAAGAGGGAACTTATTGTTTATAAGTGATTTTTTAACTTATGAAATTTTAAAATGACTTAAATGAGAATAAGTCATGTGAAAATATTTATATATGGTGAGAGATATACTCCGTTTATAAATAATCTGGTCAAAATAGAAAAACAAAAAAATTACTATAAAAATAAATAGGTAATAACTACTAATTTTCTCTGAGTTATAAATAGCTTATAAGTCAGCTTATGAATACATAAAAAACATGTCATCTCCTAATTTATATGTTAAAAGTACTGAGTTATACACCTCTGACCTAAAAAAGTTACCAATCGCCATAGCACAATGAACTGGTTAGAAGACATAGATCCCGTTTGGCATCAGCGTTAGAGATTAGTGTTGGCGTTTTGAAAAGGCTATCCAACGGTGGCCTTTAGCATTAGCGTTTTCTGAATTAATCTATACCGTTAATATTTTATCCAAAACGCTAACGCTAATTGAAAACGTTCTTCCCAAACAAGGCCATAACGACATAACAATTGTTACATTCACAATGGGATGTTTAAAAAAATGGTGTATTATTTTGGGTTAAAAAAGTTAACTTCCAATATTTCTTTTTCGAATTTCATCGACTTTCTTCCAATATTGTTAAGGAATGTATTAGGGTTTGTCGTTAACGGGCTCATTCTTGTTGGGCTCGTAATTAGGTTATAGTCTCGTAGCTATTATAAATAGCAGATCTATGTGTAATCAAAAAATTCAAGTTTAGATCTAATAATATTTCTACATGGTATCAGAGCCAACCTGGGATATATTAAAAATTTACATAAAAGACAAAATAAATAGCAACAAAGTTATTTTATTTTATCAAATGATTGATGAAAAGGTTTATAGAAAATATAATTAATTTAATAGCGTTGTTTTTGTGTGGAGGGAGTATTAAAGGAAATTACGTTGCAAAATTCAATCCATTGTTTATTGTTGTTGTTGTTGTTATTATTATTATTATTGGTAAGAAATAAGAATGTTGTTATTAATGGTTAATTAATTATTACTCCTATTAGAAAGTATTCTTATTATATTAGGTTATTAATATCTTAATTTATTTTGTTACCTTTTAATTTTTTATGTGTGAAATTCTTTAGACTTGAAATAATCTGTATATGTATCCAACACAATGAAGTTAACAATCAACCAATAAACAATATTGCAAACACTTATTCCTTCTCCTCTCTCGGTTCGCCGATTTCCCCTTCTCGTCTCAATTTTTCTTTTGCTCGAAATCGTTCTAAGTCTCCACAAGTTCGTATCATTGGTGCTTTCATTCTTAATTGTGGAACTTTAAATTAAACAAATAAAAAAAAAAGGTGTCTACCATTAATCTTGTTGTTGTCCCGTAATAAGTAGGTTTTGCCGCAAGGTGCTTTAATTTCATATGTGGTGCTTCATTTGAAATTTTGAATCCAATCAATGCTAAGGTTTATTTGCTTAGAAGCCTCAGAGTAATACCACTCTATTCTTAAAAGCAAGAGAATTATTTTCCCGCCCAATGCACTCATCTCCTGGACCGTTGATATCAAGGAACGAACAAGATCTACGGCTATGATTGGTTGTGTAATATTACCTATTTAGAATGATAAATTAAAGGAAATTTTGCACGCATAAGCACTCTATTCTGATCAAAAAGGAAGGGATTAATTTGTTTTCTAACCAATTTTGCCTAATTACTTGATTGTGATAAAAAAGGAATGGACGGTGTAGGAGATTTTTTATATTTTGTTTCCTATTTACATTGGTAATTATTTACGAATTATTATTACTATTATTATTATAATTACTTAGAATAATTTACGCTTGATTATTTTATCAAAAAGTAATTCTTTATGCCTAATTAAATAGGTAATTATTTACTTAATTAATCACTCTATTCTTAAAAGGAAATACTTTTAAGAATAATAGAATGATAAATTAAAGAAAATTTAACATGCATAATTACTTAATTCTGATAAAAAAAGAAGGGTCTAATTTCGCAAACAAGATCTATGTTGTTTCCTCTTTAGAATAATTTTGCATGCATAATTACTTAATTACTCTATTCTTATTTAGAATAATAAATTAAAGGAATTTTCGCATGCCTAATATATTTCTAAAAAGAAAACAAAATATAAAAAATACTCCGTATTATTTATATAAACTTCCTTTCAAATACCGAACTTTTTTATAAAATTGGAATTGATATAATAAAAAATTATTTACCGTTCAATCAAAAATAATATTTGTCCATAAAAGGTAATAATCATGTTAAGGTGTAAATTTTTTTAATCAATGCATTAAATTTACAGTTTCGTAATTTATATAATTTCCAATTAAGAAACAAAACATTTTAATCATACAAACCATTTGTTTCCTTTTCCAATTTAGAAACAAACCATTTTAATCATATGAACCATTTGTTTCCTTTTGGGGAAAAAAATCGAATTTAAAAGAAATGTCAAAGTAATACATAGAAATGGTGGTACATATAGTAAGTGTTAAATAAATAAATGATAATTAAATCATAAATCACCGTGTAATAAGAATAGATCATGTATTATCGTGTAACAAGAATAATATGAATATATCGTGTAATAATATTGCCGTATTTAATCATTATTAATTTATTACCATGTAAGATTGTAAGAGGAATGATAATAATATACTGTGTAATAAAATTACCGTACTTAGTCATTATTATCATCTAATTATTCTAATCTAAGAAGATTTCAATTTAAAAATGTTTCCATTCAGAGAACATGGCCAAACTTAATATTACCATATTTAATCATTATTAATTTATTACGGTGTGATTATGTTAAGAAAATAAATTTTCAATTTAATTATGTTTCCATTTAGAGATTTGGTGCTAAATATTTTATGAAGAAATTTAAATATACTCCCTCCGTTTGGAAAAAGTGTTCCTGTTTTGACTTTATGTAAAAATAAGGAAGTATTAAATTGTAGTTGACTTCCAATTTTGCCCTTGATGTGATAGGTAAAAGTAAGATGTGATGGATAGATTATTAGAGATAAAGTATGATGTGATAGGTAGGGTATGAAAAAGTAAGGGTAAAAGTGGTTTTTTAATAGAAAGTGGAAGTGTTTTGTTGGAAGTGAAAAAAATGAAAGAGGAAGTGTTTTTGAGAACGGAGGGAGTATAATTTTATGCATTTAAGGAAGGCACAATTAAAAAAATCAAAATAAAAAATAATCAAAGAAATTAAATATAAAAAAATGTCAAAGTAATACATAGAAATGGTGGCACATATGTTAAGTGTTGAATATAGAAATAATAATTAAATCATAAATTACTTTGTAGCAAGAATAAATAATGTATTACCGTGTAGAAAAATAATAATACTAATATACCGTGCAATAATATTAATGTATTTAATCATTATTGATTTATTATTGTGAAAGAATAATAATAATAATAATAATAATAATAATAATAATAATAATAATAATAATAATAATAATAATAATAATATAGCGTGTAATAATATTATCGTACTTAGTTATTATTATCGTGTAATAATTCTAACCAAATAAGCTTTCAATTTAATAATGTTTCCATTTAGAGATCCAAACCCAAATGTTTTAGGAAAGACATCGTTTTAAGAGGTGTGCCTTTAATACATGGAAACGTATTGAATAATATATACCTTTTATATGTTCAACAATCAACCACTAATTAATAACTTACTCGAAAAAAATTAGATGCATGGAAATAGATAAATACTTTAATTTTTTTATACTTTAAATACAATCATTCTCAATCACTTTTCGTAATTAGCCTCTTTCAAATTTTTTGAATGGCTTACACTGTCTTGAGTTCTTAAATAAGATTCATGCTTTCAGAGTAGAAAATCATGAAGAAGTCTTTAAATAAATAAATGTTTTAAAAGTTGGATATATAAATATACGAGTAATGTAGTTTATTAAGAAGTCTTTCGTTATTTGTAAAACAATTAACTTTTGTACCTTAAAATAATTAAATCTTTATATTCTACTCCCTCCGTCCCGAAATAAGTTCCCTTATTGACTTTTTGGAAAACTAAGGGAGGAATATTTTTGTGTTAACTTTCCAAAAATATCCTTGATGTAATTGATAAAAGTAAGATGTGATAGATAGATTATTAGCAAAAACGTTTGATGTGATAGGTAGGGTATGAAAAAGTAAGGGGTAAAAGTCGTTTTTTAAGAGAAAAAGGAAAGAGTTTGAGGGACAAAGAAAAAATGAAAGAAGAAGATGTTTCAGGGACGAAAGGAGTATTAGATAAAAAATTGTATCCTTCAAAAATGATCTTAATTTAGTAATATAAGTATGACCCGTGCAATGCACGGGAGTAATGCTAGTTTGGCGTAGAAGAAATAGATTGAAAATTAGTGCTCCGTACTCAATACTCCCTCCTTTTTTTTAAACACTTTCCATTTTAACCAAGTATCAAAATAAGAAAGTGCTAAAATTATAGTTGACTTCTAATTTTGTCTTTGATGTGATGAATAGATTATTGGAGAGAAAAAGTGTGATGTGATAGGTATGGTAATATGACCTTGAGTTTACGGGTCAAAAGACCCTTGCCGTAATTATTATTATTATTTATAATTATATTAAATTAATAAGTACATAGTCGTTATATGCAAGCATATTTCCAATAGATTAATAATTTAGTCCAAATTCAATATGTTCTTGCCGGCCATTCTGATATAAATATCTTCAACCCATGCATGAAATTTACAAATTAAATGGATTTAATTAAAGACATATACCTCTATATTGTGTACTTGTTGAGTTACACTTTTTCGAGTTAATTAAAATGGATAGATTTTTAGCTTCGATTACACTCAATTATATTGCATATATTAGTATAATGAAATAAAATTTTAAAAGTTACGTTCTCAATAATATAAATCTAATAAAATTACTTTTATACATTTAGATCTAGCTTGGACTGCCCAATAGCCCGAGGGGAAAAGATCCGCGACCCATCAATATATATCCTCAAGAAAAAAGAACAAGACAAAGTTTTGCTCAAAGCTCTTACAAAGTACGGAGTATTATTTATTTCTCTGATATGATCCCTCTCTAAAACCTTTATTGGCTTTACAACATACAATTATTTGATTAGTACGTACGGAGTTACACAAAAACAATGGCATTATGAACGTAAGTACGTACTATAGGAGTGTATGTATGTATGTATACAATTGATACAATTATTATTATAGGTATAAGTAGAGAGAGAGCATGCACTAGAAAAGGTAGTGAGGTATATAGGGTTAATTATATATATTAAAGAGTGAGTAATTAATAATGTAATTAGGGGCCACGGCGGGAAGGGAGAGGGAGACCGGAGATGAAAGAAGAGAATAAGGCTAAAGACTCGGCGGGTTTGAAAGTGGGGACGTCATGCCCTGCTCCTCTCACCGTCGCAAATGTTAGCCCTTCATACTCTTGCACCCATCCACCCACCTGCATGCATATTTCCCATCAAACAAATTCTCTACTTCAAGAGAATAAAGGAGGTTGATGAGTATGAGATGGATTAGTCCAAAATTGTTACTCTCTCCGTTTGGAAAAACTACCCTTCCCATTTGATTTGGGGGCAAAAATAAGGAAGTGTTAAATTATAGTTGATTTCCAATTTTGCCCCTGATGTGATGGGTAAAAATAATATGTGATGGATAGATTATTAGAGAAAAAATATGATGTGATAGATAGGGTATGAAAAAGTAAGGGTAAAAGTGGTTTTTTAATAGAAAGGGGAAGTGTTTTGTTGGAAGTGAAAAAAATGAGAAAGGAAGTGTTTTTGAGAACGGAGGGAGTAGAATTTTGGTGATTCGAAATTCGGTGGGTCAAGTGAACTGGGCAGAATATTTGCAAGTTAAATTGGAACAGATAAAAAAGAGAAATGAATAGATTAATTAATAGTAAGTTAATTAATAACCTGTTTTTGGTAGAACCAGGGTGCCCATGGTTTGGTAATGGGAAGACCCATAGCAGCAATGCTATATCTCGTTGATAAAACTGGCACTCTTCCATCGGTGTCCCCACTGACCATCCATTTAATTAATTAATTAATTAGCCAATAAATCAAAATTAAGGAAACATTAATATAATACCTACATGGACAGTATAATTTTAGAGAATTGAACAATATATAATTCACTTTTAGCAGAAAGTGTTCGTTTACTACATCCGAAAGATATGCATAGGTTACAAGTGGTCGGGTGCCAATGGCTCCGGACGAATAACCTTTTTGACTTTTCCATTTTGCGGTGGTTGTATGGTGGAGTACTACTTTCCCAAAAAAGAACTTCGATCTTTTTCTACCAGTAGAATAAAAATATTCAGTTTTCCTGTTTATTTATTGGTTTTAGAATAAACTTTGTCCTGTTATTAATTTAGAAAGTTATCAAACACTATATTTAAGAGCGGGACAATGTTAGAAAACATTAATAAAATGTAAAAAATTTTTTACTCAATTTAATGATCACGTACTCAAAATAAAAGGAGTATGTAAGAAATTCTAAAAATTACCTGTAGAGCAATATTTTCTGTCCTGCAGCAATGAGTTTCCGATATATTGGGAGAACTGATTCGTTTGAGTATGCCCACGCATTGAAAATTGAGTCACTGCATACATATATGCATCCAACATCCATAACAACAACAATAATAATAAAACAATAACAATAATGATGATGATAATAATAACAATAATAATAGATATAATGATAATAATAATAATAATAGTAATAATAATAATATTACTTGCAGATATTCCAGTCCTTGACGTGGAGACCATCACTGGCGTGGAGAACCTTTTGCACGTCTCCTCTTTTGAAGTAAGAAACAGTGTAATCATCCAAACACGGGTCATACCCGGTCCCAACCAAACCTAGTAGTCCTTGTCCTCTTCTTCTTCTTCTCATCTTATGGGAAGATGATGATGGTGATGATGATAATGATGGCGATAATGATGATGATGTGAGGTTGTTTAGGCATTTGGGGGTGTAAAGGCTATATATGTCAATCTCATCGTACTGTTTCAACATTTCTTCTACACCGTCGTTACAGTTTTTGTTGTTCCACACATCGCTAGTAATAAAATTGTTGCAGTTGTCTGTGATTATTTTGTGGGTTTCGTCTGAGATTATTGCATGGCTCCATGCATAATCAACCATCCCCCTCCAGTCTTCCGCATCTGACGTTTCCGGGTTCCCTATCTGCATGCATTTCATATCATATCCATCCATGCATGCATTACTACATGTGTTATGTTCATTATTAAACAATAATACTCCCTCTGTTCCACAAAACTCTTCCTCTTTCGTTTTTTTTGTTTTCTATAAAACACTTCCACTTTCTGTTAAAAAACCACTTTTACCCCTACTTTTTCATACCCTACCTATCACATCATACTTTTTCACTAATAACCAAACTATCACATCTTACTTTTTCCCATCACATCAAGAGCAAAATTAGAAAGTCAACCAAAATTACACTTTCCTTATTTTTCCCCAAAGTCAAAATCGGAAGGGTTTTGTGGAACGGAGGGACTAGTTATTAACGTACGTACGTACGTACCATTACTCCTTTAAGATTAATGTTGGTGGAGAGATTCGAAGAAGATGATTTCTTGTTTTTCTCAAGAATTAGGTCAGCCAACACTGGTATGTATTGCCCTTCAGATCAACGATCAAAACAATATATATATGTCAGTATTAATATAAGAAATATTTGCACTAAATAGTACTCCCTCCGTCCAGAAATGTTCTTCCCATTTGACTTTTTACGGTCTCCAAGATTGCACTTTGACCACTAATATCTTTATTTATACATAGATATATTTTATAAAAATTTGATATTTGAAAACTACGGAGTATATTTCAAAATGAATATATTCATATTAAAGTTATATCGTAATATAATGTATTTTTTCCACATATCATAGTCAAAGCTTAAAAACTTTGACCAAGAAAAGTCAAATGGGAAGAATATTTCCGGACGGAGACTTAAGTCATTTCCCTAAATAGCACTTAAATTGTTTTCTTCCATAAATAGCACTTAATAATGTCCATAATGTCTAGTGATGATGAATATTTACTTGAATAATGACTAATGGATAATGACTAAAAGTGTATAAATCACGAGTATATGAAATTGAATAATTGATATTAAAAAAAAGAGAGAAAGAAATTGATACTCTGGATTAAATAATAATTACCTGCGTAGCTCTCCCCAGCAATATAAAAAGATCGGTTTCTATAAGATGGGAACTTGAGAAACCAATTGTTCAGGAAAGTGTATGCGTCATTTGCTGTACGTATATCAGTATATGTATATATGCATGAATTCAGTAATCAGACAAAAAAAATTAAACTCTTAATTGATTAATTAATAACTCCATACACAATTAATTAATTGTAACGGCATGCAAAAGCAATTCATGCACGTAGCTAGCGGGAGTACGTACATGCATACTTCTTCCGTTCCACAAAAGCAATTCACTTTCAATTCCCATTCACCCCAAAAAATACTTTTACATTCGATTAAAATATCCCTTTTACCCTACTAATTAATTACCTATGCATCACATTAAAAAATCTATTCATTATTACTTTCTCAATCATATATCCTATCCGACTCTACTATTATCAGAGTTAAAAAAACACTTTTATTCACCTAAATTGTCTAAAATATTCTCCAAAAAAACTTTTACTTGCAAAAAGGAAAAAATGAGGTGTATTTTAAATATTTTAGGTAGGGTGAAAGTGTTTTGTGTCATACCCAAAAAATGAAGGTGTAACTGTTTTTTCAACCAGATAATAAAAAGTAGGGTAAAATTCGAAAGTAACACCAAAGTTATACATTCTTTAGATCTCATCTTTATCAAAAATAGCTAGAAATGTTTTATGAGACGAAAGAAGTACACACATACTCAAGATCGTCATACCTGCTAATTCATCCCCAAGATTGACAAAGTCAGTGCTAGTGTTTGAATAAGAGAAGCCTACGCCAATTGGAGATTCCAGAAATAATATGTTCGCCTCTGCAGTAAATATATTCAAGTAGTTAACCTAGACGAATATATAGATACAAGCAAATGCATGTACACACACACACGGGAAAGAATAAATTAAACAAATTAAACCTGTATTCCAAGAGTATGGATTGCTTGTCAAGAGAGGTCCATCGCCGCCGCCAATAAGGAAAGGCCCAATCTCTTGTGATTCTCCATACCCTACCGACGAGCATCCCGGACCTAATCATCATCATCCAATCATCATTGCATTCATTTAACCTAATATGATACCCATAATCAATACTCTATCCATCCACAGATAAACTTTCCGTTCACTATTCACATGGTTAAACTTTATTTACTTTGTTGGCCTTTTTTCGTCATCCATTTGATAAAATAATATAGTCATGTCACCTCTAGTTTTGTAGATTTTTTGATATAATATCTTACTCCGTAATATGTAATTTTTATTTTTAAATTTTACACCATTTTTCATATAAAATGATTTGAAAATAACTTCAGTTAAACATCGTAACGCGCAACGGAGAGTTTATTTGTGAACGGGAGGGAGTACGTACAAAGGCTAAATCTCATTATTGGTCTTTCAAATTATTGAGTTATGCACAGTTTGTTCTTCAACTTTAAAAAATCTATGAATAGTCTTTCAAATCACGTTAGCATTGCATGGTTGGCTTTTTTCTTAAATTGTCGTTACTCTATGCATTTTTTTCTTTTTTCACTATAAATAGATGTGATGAACCTTCTCTTTTTCTTATAATTGAGTCATACTTTTTATAGATTTATTTTAATTGAATATTGGTAAAACATTCAATCTTAGTGATTGTAAAAAGTCAAAATTTGATAAATACTTTTAGCTGGAGTGAGTATTTTTCAAAAAATTGAACTAATAAAGGAAAAGTAGCTTATTATATTATAAAAATTGGAATAATAAAAGTAAGAGTAACATGTATTCCTCACATCAATTATAAAAATTGGAATAATAAATGGACTTATATTGAATATGTTTCAATTATATGAAAAACAAAGGATTCCTCACATGTATTTAAAAAGGAAAATAAAAAAGTACATGAAAACCAACCATGTAAAGTTAGCAAGGACTTAAAGAACTAGCTATTCGTGGATCATTCAAAGTTGAAGGGTCAATCATGCAATGTTAACATGACTTGAGAGACTATTCAAGAATTTTTCAAAATTGAAGAACTAATCGTGCACAATAAAATAATTTGAAAGAACGACGTTGGAATTTAGCCTTTTGTGAATTTTACATCAATTAAGCTACTTGGGAATTTAGCCTTTCGTGAAAGTTGTGTTTTTTACCAAGGTGTTCTTTAAGCTACTTGGGGTATTAATGTGAAATTTGCAATAAATAGTACTAAAACATACTCCATCTGTCCCTAAAAGATCTTCCTCATTTATTTTCTTATTGTCCCCAAAAGATGCTTCATTTTGACATTATACCCTACTTTTTCAATACCTACTTATCACATCATACCTTTTTACTAATAATCTACACATCACATCTTACTTTTACCCATCACATCAAGAGTATTTTTGGAAAGTCAACACAAAAATATTCATCATTTTAATTTTTAAAAAGTCAATAAGGGAAGATATTTCAGGGACGGAGGAAGTATGTCTTTTCCAATGTAGTACCTACAATTTTTTATTCTCTAATAGTACTTGAACAATGTCCAGTGGCGGTGGATAATTACTTTGAACAATGTTCAGTGACGGTGAACATTTACTTGAACAATGTCTAATAGACATTGAACAATGATACTACATCGAGAAATAAAAACATATGATACTACATTGGGAAATTCACTTTATATGTTTTATACTCCCTCCGCTCCAGAGTATTCGTCCAGTTTTGACTTTTGGAACTGTTCATCTAAGCACTTTGACTCATCAAATTCTCTCAATGTGTAAGCCTAAATATAGTCATGTGCGATCTTGTTTGATTTGTCTTAACATATACTCCCTCCGTTTGCAAAAAGACTTCCCATTTGGATTTGGGCAAAAATAAGGAAGTGTTAAATTATACGGAGTAGTTGATTTCAAATTTTGCCCCTGATGTGATGGATAAAAGTAAGATGTGATGGATAGATTATTAGAGAAAAAGTATGATGTGATAGGTAGGGTATGAAAAAATAAGGGTAAAAGTGGTTTTTTAATAGAAAAGGGAGTGTTTTATTGGAAGTGGAAGAAATGAAAGAGGAAGTGTTTTTGAGAACGGAGGAAGTAGATTATTAATATATAATTTCTATAATTTTTTAATATACAAATTACAAGATAAAATGGATTAAAGAAGTGTATTGGATGGTGTGTAAAAATGAAAGTGGACAAATACTCTGGGACGGAGGTAGTATATTTTCAAAAAAAATTGAATGTTTTTGTCTAATTTTTTAAAAAGTTAAATTAAACATTATCACCAAAAACATTAAAATCTTTTTAGGATGAAGTCCTTGTTAAATTTTGAAGCTTAACAAACACATATACGAGTATATGATATACTCCCTCCGTCCCTTAATAATGTTCCGTTTCTTCCCTCGTGTAGACAAGTTTACATTTTCCATTTTGAAAAAAATACTCCGTATAATTTACAATATTTTTTTCTATTCTATAAAAAATCTAATCAGACATGTTTCATTTTTCATTAATTTTCTTAAAATTTATAAAACCAATACTTTAACTCTATGTTTGGTTCAAAGAATTTGGAAGGAAAGGAAAAGAAAACAACTATCTCTCAATTTGCTTTCCAAAATGGAAAAAATTTTATTTTTCCTTCACTTATTACATTTTGCATTCTCATTTTTTTCCTCCCACTTTTCTTTTTTTTTCTCTAACCAAACAAGAAAAAATACTTTCTACTTAATTTAACATTTGAAGAAACGGAGGAAGTAGCAATGTGTCTCCATGTATAATCACTTTTTATAAAATAAAAACGTGAATATATAAAATTGGCATGTCTTAAGTCGCTGGGAAAGAAAAAACTGTAAAGATCGAGATGACAATGGCCTAAAGGCCCGGCGTATGTCCGGAGGAAACCTTTCTCTAGGAATAATAATTATAATAAGAATAATAATACAAAGTTTTATATATATATATATATATATAGTGCCTTGAGGATGATGTCTTTGTATATATGTTGACAAATCACTAAGGCAGGCAAACAAAAGGTAATGATGTTGGCGCGGAGGTCTTGGGCAGCCTTATAAAAGGTTTTGACAAATGTGAATATATATACACTTCTTTCCATTTTTGGATTCTCCTTTAGTTTTCTAGCTGTAAAAAAATCAATACTCTTTCTCTCCCTGCTACATTAGTCAATGAAATTGTATGTGGTAGACCGTTTATAATGTTTCTAAATAGGATTGATTTTTTTTCACCACGAATCGAAACCGAACGGAGTACTTTAATTTGTAAGGTATTATTCATTTTTAAAATTCTTTCATTAATATTATCGATATTATATTTACTACTACTATTACCATTATTTTTTAGAGTTATTACGGGGTAATAGTCTGATATTGTATGAATTCAAAAAATCTATTTTTAAAAGTTGAACTTATTATCTTTTATTCTTTATGTTTATGATTCTTTTAAATTCGAAATCTATATTTTTATTTAACAAGTGGTGCTTTTGGATACAAAATTATGCTTTTATTTTAATATTTTTTGAGTGATGCATGTTCATTTTTTGTCACGGTTTGAGCATGGGTATGATATTATACCGTTCCATTTGAAAACGGAATGGTACTGAATAGTTTTAGGGTTCATACCGTACAGATACCGAATTGTTTAAATTAGAGTAGTCAGTGATAGGTTCCAGTCATATCACGGATCGTCACGGACTGCGCCCGCCCCTAATCAAAATAAGTCACTAATAAATTTTTCTAAAATTATCTGTATACAAATTAATTTATTTTTTCTAGAGTGGACTTTAGTTAGAGAAAGGGAGGGAGTATATTTCATTGTTTCTATTGATATGATAGCTTATTATTTAACGCCTCCCATTGATGGATTGGTGTATGTGGGATACCAACGTACGAAAGATGTCATTGGTCTCATAATAATACGGAGGGGAGTATATATACTCATCCTCGATTATTTGTCATTTTATAGTGAATCTAAACTTTCATATATAATTAAATAAAAATTACATGACATATTAATAAAATAAACTAATATATTCAATATATTTTACTCTCTATCCCAAACAGGTTACATTACGCAAAATAAATTAAAGTTTAAAGTTTTTTCAATTCATTTTATTTTAAGATTAGTATAGACATAAAAAATAAAACTTATCTAATGAAAAATATCGTCAAAAGTTCTACCAAACAAAAGATAATAAGAATATTTTTTATTATCAAATAATTAAGGAAAAACACAATCAAACAAAAATTGAATAAATCTAATAAGATTGTTCTTTTATCAACATCTGATACAAATTTTATATAATTAAATGTCAAAGTTTATAATTTTAAATGTGAAAATTCTGAACTGGACAAATACTCAGTATATACGAGGATATACATATTGTAATTATTACAGAGTACTCCATAGTTATACTACTTTCTTCGTTTACCAAAATGCTTCATATTTTGACTAATGGGAAAAATAATGAGTGCATATCTATAGTTGACTTTCCAATCCTGCTCTTGATGTGATGAGTAGATCATTAATGAAAAAGTATGATGTAAGACGTAGGATGTGAAAAATTAAGAGTAAAATTGGTTTTTTGATTAAAAAAATGGAATTGTTCTAATGAAAGAGAAAAAAATGAAAGAAAAAAAGATTTTGGTGAACTGTGAGTACCGAAAATTTTTAAAATATGAATGAATGAATTAGTTACCTCCATTAAGCCAGAGAAGTAGAGGCTTTTCTTGAGGCAAAGTAAGAGATTCAAAAAACCAGTAAAAGAGTGCTCTTCCGTTGGTCTTATTCACCGTCACATACCCAGCATAGTGTTTGAAGCCAACCGCCGCAGTCTGGCCGGGCAACTTTCCGGTCACCAGATCTTTGGCGGCAGCGGCGGTCATGGCTTCCTGAGATGGATCACCGGAGGCATTCGTTTCAGACGGCCGGTAATGATCATGATCATCTCCGGCAACAACGGGGTCCACAACAAACAAAGAAAAAAGAAGAAGTAAAGAAAGCGTTACTTTTAGTGGAATATTCATTGGGAGAAATATGTAAAACTTAATATATCCGGCCTCGACGAATTGCCACAGGCCTATAAATACTTGTTGGAGAAATGTACTATTTTTCTATCCTTCACAAAGGGTGTGGGTTAATTTTGGGAAGGGTGAGATAATTCAAACCCTACATGATTCGTGTGGGTCACTTTCCATAATGTTAAATTTGTTCCCACTATATATATATATATATATATATATATATATATATATATAT
>OOIL02003702.1:1412406-1450433 GCA_900332095.2 Cuscuta campestris
ACTTTGGGAAAAAATAAGGAAGTGTTAAATTGTACTCCCTCCGTCCTATAATGATCTTCCCGGTTCGCAAAACGAAGAAAAATCCCAAGTTTTTCAATCTATTTTATTTAAATATTGGTATAGAAATAAAAAATAAAACATACATATTTAAAAACTACACCAAAAGTTCAACAAAATAAGTGGTGACAAGAATATTTTATTTTATCATATAGGCCATGAAAAAACACAAATAAATATAAATTCCCGTGAAGTTGGAATAGTGCTCTGGGAAGATCATTATAGGACGGAGGGAGTAGTTGACTTTCCAATTTTGCCCTTGATGTGATGGGTAAAAGTAAGATGTGATAGTTTAGTTGTTAGTAAAAAAGTATGATGTGATAGGTAGGGTATGAAAAAGTAGGGGTAAAAATGGTTTTTTAATAGAAAGGGGAAGTGTTTTAAGAAAAACAAAAAAAATGAAAGAGTAAGGGTTTTAAGAAACGGAAGGAGTATTACACAAAGAATAATAGTGTAACCAACTAACCATTACAGTGAAAGTGGGGTGTACTACAGCCGGTGTGAAGTGAGATGGTAAATATATTCAGCGAGGGGTGATAAGTGAATGCTGATTTAGAGTGAACGGGTGGAGCCCCGAGAGAGGCGTTATCTCTACAGAAAATAAAAAGAAGGAATCAAGTGCCACATGTGCTGATATTCTCTACTTGTACAATACTTTTCAGATAATTAATGTGTAGTCATGAACACATAAGAGAGTTTTGATATACTCTCTTGTTTAGGAGTGTTTATTTAGTTTTGACTTTTTACAATCAACTAGAATCAACATTTCACCTATATTTAAATATAAATTACATTATACTCCATCCGTTCGCGAAAGCGCTCTCTCTTTACTTCATATTTCTCTCTTTCACAAAATGCTTCCACTTTTTATGTAAAAGATTACTTTTATCACTGCTAATTTTTATCCTACCTACCACATAATACTTTTTCACTAATAATCAATCAATCACATCATATTTTTACCTATCACATCAAAAACAAAATTAAAAACTGAACTACAATATACACTTTTTATTTCTCTCAATAGTTAAAATAGGAACCGTTTTGGTGAACGTAAGAAGTATATTACTTAGATAAAACATATTTCTTTCGTCCCTTAAAATAATTTTCCTTTTGACTTTTAATGAATTTAAGAGAGAGATTTTTTGTGTTAACTTTCCAAATATATATTCTTCATGTGATTGATAAATGTAACATGTGAAGGATAAATTATTAGTGAATAGATATGATGTGATATATAGAGGTAAAAGTGATTTTTTTTAATAAATATAGAAAAATTTTCACAAAGGAAAAATGTAAAAGAGGAAATTTTTTAAAGGGCAGGGTAATATTTTAAACTCGCAAGTAATGTATTCAAAATCTTCAAATTCAATTCTTCTTTAAATTTTAATCTTTGAGGAATTAATTTTGATAATCCATATAGTAATGTTCTTATTTTAAAGCCCATTAAAAGAAGTCCTATAAAATTTGGGGTTATTTGTGCTCGATTGAGACACTTTCCACGGACAACAGTGATTAATAGTTTTATTGATGTGAAACGAACCTTTCACTAAAAATGTTGTCTTTTAAAGTGCACACCAACCACTATTGTCGGTGAAAATTAAAAATTGTGTTTACATTTTATTTCATCCGTCTCACATGTTTGTTATATCAGGTAAAATGAAGTGAAATTTTAAATTTTTTAATTTATTTTAATTAAAGATTAGTATAAAAATAAAATATAAAATTTATATATTTAAAAATTATGTATAAAGTTCTTCAAAATAAGATTAACATGAATATTTTATTTTATCAAATAATCAATCAAAATGTATAAATAAATAAAAGTTCTTATAATTTTTAGATTGTGAACTGTGTCATTCTTCTGAGACGGATAAAATAAGTGTTGTCAATAAGAATGGAAGGAAAATAAAGGAGTGAGTAGATATAATGTGTTTTGGAAGGTGAAAGAAAATAAGAGAGGATGCAAAATATTTATTCTCTTCGTCCCAATTTTGATTACAAATTTGGAATTACGAGATAAAATCTCATAACTTTTAAAATCATTTTATTTACAAATTGGTACATCAATAAAAATAAAAATTACATATTAAAATCTATGTCAAAAGTTCTACAAAATAAGAGGTGATAAGATTATTTTATTTTATCAAATAATCAATGAAAGTACACAAATAAATAAAAGTTATCGAGAGGAAAAACAAAACAAAATTGTAATTAAAACTGGGACGAATGGAGTACTTATTTTCTTTTATTACTTTTTATTCGAAAATGGAAAAAAATTTAAATAGTAAATAATTTTACAGTCACTCCATTAATTATAAGGTAAACTAGATTTATTTTCCTTTCATCCTAAAATATGTACTCTCTGTTGGGGAAAACCATTCTCATTTTGACTAAAGGCTAAATTCAGAAAGTGTTAAATTATACTCTAATGTTACCTTTGATTCGATTGATAAAAGTAAGATGTGATGGAAAAATTATTAAAAGAAAAAATATGATGTAATAGGTAGGGGAAGAAAAAATAGCTAGTGGTAAAAGTTATTTTTAATTAAAACTGAAAGGTTTTGGTGGAAGAGGAAAAAAAAGACGAAGGATTTTCGTATACGGAGGGAGTAAATAAGAAGGAAAACAATTTTATCTTCACCTCCCAAATTTTCCAACCTTATTTTCTTTTTCTTTTCTAAAACATTATCCAAACAGGGGTAAAAAAAACGCGTTACTCCGCGTAAAATTCCCTATACACAATGAGTGCACACCCGCCCCATTATATGCATGTGAGTGTTTAATGTCATGATTTGGCTTATTTAGTCCTACCAGTGATGAATGAATGCCTCTCTTTAATTATTATTACTTACACTAATAGGAAAGTAAATATTTTTCAGAAGACCATTAAGTATCTCATCTTATCTAACTTGGATTAGTGGGAACTGTCAACATTATGCCCTTAATGATATGATAATATTAAAAAATAATGTGCTGGAAGTAATTGAAGTGCCTAATCATATCCCTTAGCTCACATACTCCGTAGTAATTAGTCAATTGTTACGTAATCTTAAAATTCACGCCCATTTTATGAACTTTAATATATAAATGTCGTAGACGAGTTGACTTTTTTGAAAAAAAATAAAACATTCCTATAGGGCGCACTAAAAATATAATGTAAAAAAATTCACATGTCAAATGTGAACACTAGCATCATGGAAATACAACTCTTTAATTATTTCATCCCATTGAAAAAACTTTTTTTCATTAATTATTTATTGATAAAATAATACTCCTTCCGTCCCCCAGTTTTTGTCCACTTTTGACTTTTGGAACTGTTCATCTAAGCACTTTGACTCATCAAATTCTCTCAATGTGTAAGCCTAAATATAGTCATGTGTGATCTTGTTTGATTTGTCTTAACATATAGATTATTAATATATAATTTCTATAATTTTTTAATATACAAATTACAAGATAAAATGGATTAAAGAAGTGCATTGGATGTTGTGTAAAAATGAAAGTGGACAAATACTCTGGGATGGAGGGAGTAAAACCTATCACTACTTATTTTGCATAATTTTTTATGTGATTTACCTTTTATTTTATACTAATTTTTAAATAAAATAATTATTAAAAAGATAAGATTTTACACGTAAAATAAGAGTTAAGCATTTTAAAAACGAAATGAACAAAACAATCGTAGTGGAATAAACACTTACCGGCCACAGCCCACACTTTAGAGCAAGGGTTGAGTGGTGGACTGCTGTGCATTGAAATTTGAAGAAGAAATGGCTTAATATGTTTTTGGCACCAATAAAATAGATACTTTTTGTTTTTGATCTCTCTAAAATATTTTTTTAAAGTCATTTACAAAAATTTTTATTTTGAAAATGGTTCTTGAACAAAATTTATTTACACTTCTAATTTATTGAGATAACATATTTATTTCTTATGAAACATTCTAGTCTTTTATTTCTACTACCGTCGACACAATTCACATGTCCTAAATTATATCCTTATTCATGCTGCAATTTCAATAATAAATATTTTAAGAATATAGTACGGAGAATAATAAAATTTTAAAATTATGAGTGTAATTCGATGAAGGAGACGAATAGACAATTTATGGCTTTAGAATTGTTCCTGAGGTAATTACAAAGCAAGATTGAGATGTTGAGTATGAAATAAATGTGTTGTCTCAGTAAATTAGAGTTGTAAATTATATTTAAAGACCATTCTCAAAAAAAGAAAAGAATTTAAGGATGCCTTTGAAAAAACTTACAAGGGCCAAAGACAAAATTTTCTATTTTAGAGGGACTAAAAATGTATATAACCCAAACACAAACTTACCGATCGAGGTGAACAAGGCAAGACAGTACTAATATAAAGTTCGAGTAGCAATGCTACCATCCCAAAAACTTTAAGGATTATTTTAAGATGATAAAAAAAATAACCTTAATCAACAATAATCAAGTCTTATTTTACTTGTTAGGGTTGACTAAATGGATCAAACGATGTCTTGCAGCCATATCAAATATCATATCTACAGGCTACAACGAGATAATTTACGTGAAGACCTTTTTTGACCACTTCATGCAAAGTCTTCTTAAATCTACCTCTTTCTCTAGTTAATTATTTATTTACCATTTGATCAAATATTTTCACCGGATGATGCTCTATGGATCTTCTCTATGTCCAAACTGCCTCAATCGATGATACAATTCCGGCGGGCCGAGAACAACGGATAGAGTGTTGGGTAAAATTAACCACTTACATATAAAGTCGGGATCCACAATTCTATCCCAAAAGCTTAAGCCGATAGGTAGGGCTTCACCGTTCTATATATGCTAGTGATACTCATCTTTATTTTCCGATGTGGGAACTCCAACACTCTCCCGCAAGTGGTAACTAGCCTGGCCTAGTTAGCACTTGGATAAACGTGTCTAGCATCTCAATCTCTTATAGCTAGCCCACACAACGGGCGGTGGCATCTCAATCTCTTTTTAGCCAACTCAGCCCAAACCACAGACGGGTAGCTCATTTTTGCTAAACCCACATCCAAACAACCAGGAACAATCAAACCCAGACCGGACCTGCTCTGATACCATGATACAATTCCGGCGGGCCGAGAACAACGGATAGAGTGTTGGGTAAAATTAACCACTTGCATATAAAGTCGGGATCCACAATTCTATCCCAAAAGCTTAAGCCGATAGGTAGGGCTTCACCGTTCTATATATGCTAGTGATACTCATCTTTATTTTCCGATGTGGAACTCCAACAATCGAGCTACCACCATCTTCTCTACAATAGGTGTCAACTCAATCCTAACTCTCATATCTTTATTCTCTTATTCTATATATCCATACATGTATGATCGCTAATCAATTGAAGCATCTTCATTTTGGCCATACTTACCTTGTGTTCATTATAATTTTTTGTTGCCTAACACTCCACGCCAAACAACATAGTTGGTCTAATCGCATTACGAAATATTTCCCTAGTCAAACAAAAATTTAAATAATTAAAATGAAATGGTGTCAAAAAAGAAAGAAAATAATTTTTCAATACTTATGCTCCCAGAATTTCTATATGTTTGCATTGGTGCTCCAACATAACATTGCCGTATGTTTACATCGATGCCCTAAGGAGCACGAATTATGAAAATATCCTCATTGTGTATAATTAAAATATTTCATCTTTGACTTAACACATACATTATGAAAAAATGAAACCGTGTGATTAAAAATGATGCAAAGGATAGAGAAATTGTAAAGACCACAAAATGTTTCTAAAAGTAGAGTTTTTTATGAGATGGACAAAAAAATATAAACTTTTTATGAAGCAAAGAGAGTATAAAGTCTTGGAGGAACAATGTAGCATTGTAAACTTATAAAAATGGGTAACACCCGTTAAAACACTAAATACACCATCTCAGCTAAATGTACCCCATGATGTTTGATTATGTTATTATTTAAAAATAATAACATATTTTTAGTAATATACTTTCAGTATTATCCACCATTTATTTTATTTTGTTACTTTTCGAAAAGAAATTATATGATTTTAAAAAATAAAAAATTTGAACCTGTTATTTTAACTAATCATTAATTAAAATAACTTTCATTATTCTTAAATTCGGCAACAAATAATTTTGTATAAAATTATCATTTCTAAGTATTATACCAATATGTATTTGGTTCTGATTAGAGAAGTGACCGCGATTGGGGCAACCAAATCGATTTCATACGGAGTATCCCCCCCCCCCCGAAGAAGATGAATGTGAGGGATCTTGCTGATTTTCTTTAAAATTTGCTTAATTTAAGTAATAAAATATTTTGAAAGTGTAAAGAATATATGAGATGGTTGGAGAAGATGTGAAAAAATGAGTTGCAAAATCACTATTTGGAAAGCTAAAGTGGCATGTAGCTTCCCAAAATTTAACTTCTCCCTGGGAGAGGGTCGAAGTAGAAGAATTGATCCAGTGGAGTCATTTCATCTCCTCCGCAACACAAATGGAAACCAAAGGACCCTATTACTGGGGGGACGTCCCGGAGGACGACTACTATTCCCGCCAAGCCATCAATTCGACCAACTCTTTCTTCCTCTCCCCAAGGGGCCTAACCCTATTCACCAGATCATGGCTACCCCAAACAAACCCACCTCGTGGCATCATCTTCATGGTCCACGGGTACGGCAACGACATCAGCTGGACATTCCAAGCGACCCCAATCTTCCTGGCGCAGAATGGCTACGCTTGCTTTGCCCTTGATCTGGAAGGCCATGGCCTGTCCCAAGGGCTAAAGGCCTACGTACCCAATCTGGATCTTGTCCTACAAGACTGCGTCTCCTTCTTCGATTCAGTCCTGACCCAAAACCCTAAATTCCAGAGCTTGCCCAGATTCCTGTTTGGGGAGTCCATGGGAGGGGCCATCTGTCTCTTGATCCACCTCAAGAATCCTGACCGGTTCAGCGATGGCGCCATCTTAGTGGCCCCCATGTGTAAAATCTCCGAAAAGGTCAGACCTTTTTGGCCCCTGCCTCAAATCTTGACTGCCCTTTCAAGAATTGCACCCACACTGCCTGTTGTGCCCACTGCAGACTTGCTAGACAAGTCTGTGAAGGTCCCGGAGAAGAAGATCATTGCTGGGATGAATCACAACAGGTAATTTGGGGTGGACCCTTTCAAAGAAGATCATTGCTGGGGTGAATCTCATGCGAAAGTACTATAACTTTCATGGGGAACAAAAACACGGAAAAGGATTGAATTTAATCGATTTATCTTTGATCAATAGGTACAGAGGGAGACCGAGATTAGGGACAGTGGTGGAGCTGTTGAGGGCGACAGAGTATCTGGCCAGCAAAATAAGGGATGTTGAGTTTCCATTTATAGTGTTACATGGGAGTGCAGATGTGGTTACAGACCCAGATGTGAGCAGGGAATTGTATGAGATGGCAAGAAGCAGAGACAAAAGCATCAAGATCTATGAGGGAATGATGCATTCCTTGTTGTTCGGAGAGACTGATGAAAATGTTGCCATTGTCCGAAAGGACATCTTGAATTGGCTGTCCCAAAGAGATGCCAGAAACGAAGTTCTTCTGTAGATTATCATTGTTACGTTGTCCCAATTTGTTTCGTGGTATAATTTTGTATCAAATTTTGTTTCATCACATGATGTTCTTATCATCCTCTTGTGGCAAGCAAGCTTGTTTTTGTAAGCCCTCATCATCATCAATATTACTGTGGAAAAATGCAATTCAAATCAAAATAACTTATAGCAACTGCAAAAACTTTGTGTGAGGGACATACATTGCCTTAATATTGAGGCCTCCCAAGAAAATAGATACAAAAGGCCCCCCTACCATCCGGAATAGCATTCATTTCTAAGAGAGACTAACCATATGCAAATACTTCTACTAATACTACCTAAATATTGGCAATTAGGAATGGAATGGTGACTGGTAAGAAAAGTCCCAATGTCAGAGTCTCAAGCTTTGTAGCGGAATAAATATTTCAAGTCCTCCTCAGTTAGACGAGTCTGTTGACTGCCATCATTGTCCTCTCCAAATGCAGAAGCCACCAGTTCCCTCTTCTTTTTCTGATATGAGAAGCAAAAACAAAGGTAAAAGATGCATCATCTAAGAATCAGGATGGATTGAGTGTTTTTTAATTGGTTTCGAAGGGAATGTTTAGTGCACCTTTGGTAACAACGTCAGTGTTTTGAAAAAGTTATCTAACTACAATGTTTAGCTATAGCATTTTCATAGTTAATCTGATGACAAGTATTAGAGGTTTTTAAAAATTGAAAGATTAGCAAATATATGTTTGAAAAATATTCAGATCACCTCTTATTCATGCTTATGAACACCCCCACCCCCAAACATTCAATTTGTCAAGATATAGACTGAAGCCCTCTGTCCAAACAAACCCTTAGAAACCATGATATGATATGGGCAGGGGAAGAACATCTCACCTGAATAGCCAGAATGCGGTCTTCAACAGTATCCTCTACAGTCAAGCGCAAAACAGTGACAGGACGGCGCTGCCCAATCCTATGTGCTCTGTCAATGGCTTGATCTTCAGTTGCTGGGTTCCACCACGGGTCCAAAAGGATGACATGGCAGGCCACAACCAAGTTCAGTCCGAGACTAGCTGCTTTCAGAGACATAATCAATACAGACACCTGCACGAATTGATATCTTCAAAAAGCATGTCCAGCCACATTTTGCAGAAAAGAGCAAAAGGAGATAGCAAGAAGAGTATATAAACAAACCTCAGGAATTGTGTTGAAATCTTTTACAGCTCTGTCTCTAGCAACAATGGACATAGTTCCATCCAGTCTCCTGTACTGGATGGACAGCCTTTTCAGGCGATCCTCAAGCAAATCCAACATTCTTGTCCACTGTGAGAACACAAGCGCTTTCTCTCCGGCTATCTTTGTTGCGTGATTACAGCTACCATGTTCATCTTTACATTTTGGGGAGTTAGCATCTCGTGATTTAGACAAAGACTGTAGAACCTCGAGAGCAGCCTTGATTTTTGAAGAATTGTATAAGTGTTCAGTTGAAGTTCTTGAAACTGAACTCGAATCAGATTTCTCAACAAGATGAGGGTGATTACAAGCTAGCCGAAGACGCGTGAGCATCTGTAATATGTTCATATAATTCCGTTTGACAGCTCTAGCAGATGCATATGTCTAGCATGATGCAGAAATCCAGAGGTTAGAAGTAAGTTTCAGAATCCAGCAGAATAAATAAATGATCAAACAAGGCAAATGCTATATAAGAGAGATCATATAGACAAACCGCAAACTGTGCACAATACCTATCTTCAATTCTGCGATAAAATTCCCGCTCCTGCCGTGTAAATTTGACCTTTTTCAACTCTACTCTCTTAGGCGGAAGAGTTATAACTGGTTCTCCATCAATAAATGATCCTACATAGCACATCACAATAAGACACTCAGACATCATGCTGGGAAATGAAGACTGTAGCACTACAGTTATAAAGAGACTGATGTCAAGATGTAGTGAATGTGACCCCTCCCACCTCCCCAGCTGAAGACAATCAATGGTAAAAAAGAAATTAGGAAGGAAAGAAAATTGTTAAGGAAAAGAAGAGAAAACCAAAGAAATCCAAAACCTTAGTTTTGTTTGGATTTTGGAGAAATAGGTGAGGAAACTACTTTTCCATAGTTTCTTTGTTGAGGGATAGGGATTGAAGGGGGAGAAGGGATAGAAGAGAGAAATTGGGTGATTAGGGATTGAACGGAGAATTTGAGCAATGATGGATTAAGTGAAATTGAGCGGTCTTTTCATTCGTTAACCTTAAGTTGGTATTTGCCTCTCTGTGTGTTGTACTTTATTCGCTTTCTCCTGCGATCTTTTTTCTCACTAACTAAACAAGAAAAGTTGTTTTCCATATCATTTTGTTTTCTTCTTCCTAACAAATTCCTTCAACCATACATAGTCTTAGGGACTGGGAGAAAGTTTGAAGAATAGACAGAGTAGATAATGAAGCCATCAAAGAAGTAACACAAAGTTGAATGATACTTCAGACAATTGACATATTTGGAAACAGTTTCCTATGAATACAAAAATCAATATCAACTACTACATTGGAATATGAGGGGGGAAAAACTACTAAGCAACCTCTCACAAGTCAAGACTCAGGAGAAAGGTCAGGACCATCGAAATAATAAATCGACTAATAAAAAAAAGATATATGTTCACCTTTAGTTCGGCGTAGCATTACAGTCCTAAGCACCGCTTGAAGTAGCATGTACCCATGTTTTGGCCATATTTGAATAGGGACTTTAAGCGAAGAATGAAAATTTTTATATGAAGAATATGGCTCAAATCTAAGAAATCTGAAGTAGCTATAAAGGTCATCAATTGCATTCTGGATGGGTGTGCCGGACAAGCACCACCGGCGCTCAGCACGGAGACCACAACAAGCTTTTGCTACTCGAGTTTTGTAATTCTTGATGTTTTGAGCCTCATCTAACACAACTCTGAACCAAGAAACCCGACCAAGAGGGTGACCATCTTTCCCCTCATCATCACCAAGAGGTCTTTTAGGAACTTCCATGCTTACAACTGAATATGTTGTAAGCACAACATCATAGTTTGCTAGTTCGAAAGGATCCTTTGTTCTATTGCAACCATGGTATACTAGCACAGAAAGATTAGCTTTGTTATCAACCTTGTGGCGCAATTCCTCAGACCATTGGCGAAGGACACTTGTTGGGCATACAATAAGGGTGCCACCAGCTGCCCTGCCCTTCGCACGTACAGATGGTTTAGAAACCGTGGGAGATGGAGACCTTTCTTTGAGTATAAGAGCAATAGTTGATATAGTTTTTCCAAGCCCCTACAGTTCACAAAACAATCAACTTTGCTCTATTGCAATGGTCAACAATTTGATAGACAGAAATATGGGATCTTAATCCTTGAAAAGACACCTGGTCATCTGCGAGAATCCCACCAGAACAGCTTGGGTCTGTTGTTTCCTTCTTGACCATCCAAGATAAAGCAATTCGCTGCCTCATTGAATGAACATTTAAAACATCAACATATGTTAAACTAGAAGAAAGTTTGACATATTAACAAGCTGCTTTTTCTCCTATGATATTGTCAACCAAATTGAATGCCTTGAGCTATCTTATATTGTTAATACAAGAATTGTTTTTTCACAACTTGTTCAAACATTTCATACAGTGATACAGGGCATTGCATTGATCCTCATAGTTGTATGTGTGGTTTCAAATGGCAACAATAATCAGTTCTTTAGTGTGGAAAAGGCTATTCCAAAAACTGACAATTTGAAAATTAATAGAGCTCCATTCAAACTGTGTTATTTATGTCTTTTATCCATTATCATCATGCAACTTTTAAAAAAAGAAAAAATATAACCTGGTGTCTCAAAAGAGGAACAGCAAGAGTACCATCTGGAGGATTGTCTTCAGATCTTGGCTGAGAAAGGTGCTGGAGAAATTGCACAAAGCCATTTAATTAAAAAAATAAATCAGCAATCCCAACCTACTACAAGAAAGAAAGTCAATACTGCCTTCACCTGTCCCAAAATTATCATCACATTCTTCTTTACAAATTAATAAGCATGTCAAAAGCAAATTAAAAGTAAATTTGAAGATGGAGTTCAATATATGAACAGCTAAGCTGGGCAGCATTTGATTGAACTGTGAGATGTAAACAAGCAGTTAACAATGCAAATCACCTTTGAATAGTTACTTTACAGCTTAAATGACCTCTGTTTCAAATGCTATTATTACAATGTTCTATCTTTAATTCTAATACCAATATTTTATGCACATCTTACTATCCTACTACATTATACGTCTTGGGGAAAACCGCCTCAAAACCACAATATGCCATTTCGAACATTGATAGAGAGTTTAAAACATGACTACAGGAACACACCAGCAATATATTTTGAATAAGAGACTGCTCATCATTTGGCATGAAACTCTTGTGCCCTGCCCCGGCACGAATTAAATCACCTCTAAATGTAGGACGCCATAAGTTAGCAGTAGGCCTCCAACTAGAGACATTTGGGTTTGGCAGAGCTGATGGACTTAAAGAAGACTCCAGACCACCACCACCAGCAGCACATGTTGTTTGAGCAGATGTGCCCAATCTGGAACTTGTCAAACCAGACTGCATTTCATCCTTCAATTCAATCCTCCCCGGAAACCCTAAATCCCCGTCCCTGCCCAATTTTTTGTTTGGGGGATCCATGAGAGGAGCCAACGCTCTCTTGATCCGCCTATAGAGCTCTGAGAAGTTCATCGTCTTGGAGACCCCCATGTGTAAAATCTTCGGAAAAGGTCAGGCCTTTTTGGCCCCTGCCTCAAACCCTGACTGCCCCTTTGCAAGAATTGCGCCCCGCTCTGCCGCCTTTTTGTGGATTTGCTCTGTGAAAGTGCCGGATGAATCCCAACAGGCAATTTGGGATTAGGAGGAATGGCACTGGGTTAAGTTTGTATTGCATGGCCGCGCACGTTTCCATTGGAACTTTTCAGTTTTCAAGTTAATTTTCTATCCTCTCCAAATTCACAAAATATATGTCGTTGTAACTTGTACGTACGTAGTAAGCAGTATTATGTTTTGAGCGATGCAGACGTACACGAAAGTTGTACCTCATTTATCCCACATCCTCTTCTCTACTACATATATTTATTTGATTTTTAATTATTTATTTATTTTTAAATTTTTTGCCCATTTATATGGTGGGGGACAAATGGGACTAAAAGTATACCCCTAACATTTTTCTTACTCCGTATGTTTTTAGTCCATTCATGGTTATTGCTCATTTATGAATAATTGAAGGATCATTTTCGAATAAATGAATATTCATTTTCGAGTAACTGAATGCTCATTTCTCTAAAATTCAGGTATACTAAAAAATGAGCATTCTGACATTCTGTTACTTGAAAATGAATACTTAGTTACTCTACAATGAGTATTCATGCGGGTGTACGGGAAATACGATACATCCAGATGTATTGTATATGTACTCCTCCAAATTCCTCCTCCCTTCGAGATTAATGTTTTTTGTTTGAGATCTCAAAATTTTTTAAAAAATTTGAGTAGATAAACTCTCTAAAACACAGCAAAAAAATGATAACTGCTTACTTTATTTGCTCTTTAATTAACTTTAGGCCACTTGAAATAGGGTAACATCCTTTGCGTCAAAGTGGTGTTTAACGCCGTTATGGCATTAANCCCCCCCCCCCCCCCCCCCCCCCCCGCGTCATTTTATCGGCGTCATCCAAGTTGCGTTAAATATTTAATGCAGATGAAAGCCGTTGCAAAAATAATACCCCCTTAATTTTTTTTAAAATATATACATACAACATATTCTCATTCTCTCTATAACTCATCCATTAAATATTCTATTTTCTCAATTCTCTCTAAAAACCACTTAAAAATGAGATAATCTTCATCTGAAGATGAAAGAAGAGCTCTCATGTTTCGTGCTTTCTCGGCAAGCTGTTACCAATAGTGGCAAGAAGCACAACAAGAGGGAGTAGAATCGTCACAGTGCTCGACCCGACGTGAGCATTTAAATTGTGATCGGGTGGCTGCACACGAAGCACTAGACACCAGAGAATTTTGAAGCCCAGCTTCAAAGCCCGGGTCTTCATCGATATTTCCAGTACGTGCTCTTATAGTATTCTCGTTCCAATTTAAATTATCTAATTCAACTTACGACATTTGATTGAGATTAATTTCAATTCATTTTATATAAAACTGGTCTAAAATTTAAAACTAAATTTATATATTTAAAACTACGGAATACATCTAAACTTTTATTCCTCCGTCTCAAATTATAGTGCCGATTCATTTTCAAAGTATCGAACTTTATTCATTTTCTTTAACGATTTTCACAATTGATAAAATAACATGATTATGTCACATCTCGTTTTGAATTTTTTTTATATAATTTTTAAATATGTAATTTCATTTTTTTAATTTCATCCTAATCTTCAAATAAATTAAATTAAAACTAACATTATGCAAATATTATAAACCTAAACAGGGACTAAAATCAAGACAAAGGGAGTATGAAATAAGATTTGATACAGTTATATTATTTAATGATATAAGCAACGAAAATAGATAATGAAAAAGATTAAAATTGAGTCACGCAAATAACGAACAGATAACTTAAATTGAGACAGAAAATTTATTTTTTTGTTCAGATTGTCTCGAAATTTTCTTTTGCTCTCTTTTAAAAAAAGATTATGTGATCTATTTTATTTTTATTTCTTGTACACACCCAAAAGGCCAAAAATAATAATACTCCATAAAATAAAGGTGGGGGAGGGGCATTTCACCGCCTAACCTCCTCCTCAAATCCACCATACCCGATCTATCCTTTACGCACCCTCTCCAATTACACTAGCCGAATTTTGAGTTAGGGCCTGTTTGGGAATAGCGTTATCGATTAGCGTCAGCGTTTTGGATAAAATTTTAACGGTGCAGATTAATTTGAAAACACTAACACTAAACGCTGCCCGTAGATAGCCTTTTGAAAACGCTAACGCTAATCATTAAAGCTATTCCCAAACAGGCTCTTAAAAAATTGACCAAAGTCTACAAAAATTTAGATGGCGTAAGTAATAGGATGGGTGCGTAAGCAACGAGCCAAGTATGAGAGATTTACGGGGGGGGGAGGAAGAGTAGGCACAACTAAGTTACGATCAAAGCAACGTAAGTGCTCCAATTGAATTAGTGTAATAATCTTACACTAATAAATTAGTGTTAGATTAACACTTTTATAAAACAAAATATTTATGTTACCTCTTATTTTAAAAACCTTTGACATAATTTTAAAATATTTGAGTTTAATTTTTTATTTCTATATTAATCCTTAAATAAAATAATTTAAAAACTTGAAATTTTACTTCGTTTTGCATAATATTTTCTTGTTGCACAGTGGGCATATAAAAAAAATCAAACATACCTTCTTGAATCAGATTACCAATGAAAATATGTATATAATATAAAGAAACATGATTTAAATATATAAAAAGTATCTGTCCTTGGTTTTAGATATAAGGCAATGTGAGACACAACATTGGCAATGTCGTCCAAAAAAACAAAAGAAAACATTCATTTGCTCTCCATAGCCAATGTAATAAAAATTCATATAAAAAGATTAAGCATTCACTTTTTCCTCACAATCAAAGAGTGGAATAATGCAATTCATAACAAAATAGTACTCCGTAGTAAATTATACCCAATGCCAATAAATACATTGAGAGGGTTATAAATTGCCAAAAAATTGTGGCCACCATCCGAGTTAGCACTCATTTCTAAGAGAGACTAACCATATACAATTACTTGTATTAATACTACTTTTCCATACTTAAATCTACAACCTGAACTTTTGCCAGCAAAATGCCCATCCCCGTCCGGTCTAAAGAACACTAGAAGAATAAACCCCGCCTATACAAGAGGGTGGTGGGGTGATGATTGAACAATAGTTAGAAAAATGGATTGTGTTAATCCTTGAGGACGGACCAGTCAGAAGATCTCAATCGTTCTTTCCATGTGTATACTAGAGTCTGATATTATCATACGGATGACGCACGCCAGTGAGAAATGGTGAGAAGTACCAGTGTTAAGAGTCTCAATGTTAGCGGTAGAATAAATATTCCAGGTCCTCCACGGTTAGACGAGTCTGTCGGCTGCCATTTTTATCCTCTCCAAATGCAGAAGCCACCATTTCCCTCTTCTTTTCCTGAAATGAGAAGCAAAATCAGACATAAAACATCCGCCATCTTAGTGTCGGAATGGATTGAGGTTTTTTTTTTTGATGGATTTGGAAGGGAGGGGTTTAGTATATATCTTTCCATGTATAAATCAAGATATATAGGCTGAAGCCCTACAAAACCCTGAAAACAAACAAAACCATAGAAACCCAAGAAATGATAAAAGGCACGGGAAGAAAATGACCTGAAGAGCCAGAATACGGTCTTCAACAGTATCCTTTACAGTCAAGCGCAAAACTGTGACAGGATTACACTGGCCAATCCTATGTGCTCTGTCAATGGCTTGATCTTCAGTTGTTGGGTTCCACCACAGGTCCAATAGGATGACATGGCAGGCCACAACCATATTCAGCCCAAGACTAGCTGCCTTCAGAGACATAATCATAACAGAGACCTGCATGAAACAGTATCTTCAAAACCATGTCCAGCCGCCTTTTGCTGAAAAGAGCAAATGGAGATAGCAAGAAGAGCATATAAACAAACCTCAGGAATTGTGTTGAAATCTTTTACAGCTTTGTCTCTAGCAACAACAGACATAGTTCCATCAAGTCTCCTGTACTGGATAGTCGACCTTCTCAGGCAATCCTCAAGCAAATCCAACATTCCTGTCCACTGTGAAAACACAAGCGCTTTCTCTCCAGCTATCTTTGTTGTCTGATTACAGCTACTACGCTCATCTTCACATTTTGGAGAGTTACCATCCCGTGATTTAGACAATGATTGTAGAACCTCAAGAGCAGCCTTGATTTTTGAAGAATCGTACGAGCATCCAAACGTATGCAGCTGTGGTTTATCAACTGACTCTGAATTGGTCTGATCAGTATCATTCAACTGGCTCTGTTCATCAGGTGCAGGATCGGTTAACATTGTTTTGGAGAATAGTAAAGAAGCACTCAGTTCGGTTTTGCAGTCTGTTGTAGGACAATGAGTGGTGTCACCAGCTAAATGTTCACAAATGCACTGGTTGCAAAAGACATGCCCACAGACTGTCACGATGGCATCTTCAGGTGGATCCTACACGATTGACAGTATAGTTGCAATCAATATACATGATTGAAAGTATAGTTCCAAAAATCAAATATCTATTCCAAAAATATACACACCAATATTCATTCCAAAAATACATATTATTTTATATTTTGCTCTTCATGGAACTTATAAAAGAAACTATGGAAATCTGATGATAATTCCTTATTCAAATCAAATGAGCACCAACAAATACAAGAAATTTAGGTTCCCTTTGGTGAGTTTTGGATGATTGAAATGATATGAGTTTTGAAATCTAGGATAAATGATCTGGGCTCTGAAATCTGAAATAGAGTTGTTTAGAGAGATTTGAAATCATGATTTTTAGTGATAGACGGGAGTGTCCGGCAACGGGGAATTAACCGTGGCGGGTGGGCGACGATGGTGGTAGCTCGGGGAAAGGTTGGTCGATAGTTATCGGAGATATCACACCTCCTATTGAAAATGAAATATAAATCCAAGTATTCAACTAGTCCATAAATGGTGAAGAAACCCCTTTGTTAAAGCTTTGTTTTATTTAATCAAATATTCAAATCAGTAAAGGACTATCCTATGTCAGGATCATATGGGCTCTCTATAGGCAACTCCTGTACTCTCTTAGCCTATAGATATAAAGATTTAGAGCTACTGAGTTATCATGAAGACACCCAAATCTGTTGATATGAGAGTGAAGCCCAAGATACTTTTAAGTAAAGGACTTCTTATCTCTAGGAGCTGCTTGTCATTACACAGTACAATTCCATGGACATTTCATACCCTATAAATACTAGGCTCTTCTAATCCTTCTATAAAGCCAGTATCTATCTATCTATCTTATTTCTTGTTTTACTCAAATGGTGTTTAATTTACACATCAGTTTCTGGCTTTCTTTCTGCCTTAATGCCAGCAACCAGTGTGCCATAGCATGAGAGTATGACTAATTTACACATCAGTTTCTGGCTTCCAAACCATTATTGCTTAACAAGTATGGAGTATGACTAAATATCCACAAAAAGAGGGAGCAAGAGAGAAAGGGGAAAACCAAGAAATGTACATGCTCACTTACACTGCATATGCTACAAATTGCTAAAGAAGCCTCTAAGCATTTCAAAAGTGAAGATCGTTTCTCGGCGGATAACTTCTTTGCCATTTCAATTGAGGTTCTCAAAACTGAACTTGAATTGGATCTCTCAACAAGATGTGGGTGATCACAAGCTTGACGAAGACGCAGGAGCATCAGTAATATGTTAATATAATTCTGTTTGACAGTTCCAGCAGCTGCATATTTCTAGAATGATGCAAAAATCCAGAGGTTAAAAGTAAGTCTTCAGAATCAAGCAAAAAATGATCAAACAAGGCAAATGTTATACAGAGTATTAGAGATTATAGTCATATAGACATACCGCAAACTGCGCTCGTGACTCAGCTTCAAGTCTGCAATAAAATTCCCGCTCCCATTGTGTAAATTCAACCTTTTTCAACTCTATTTTCTTAGGCGGAAGGTTGATAACCGGTTCTCCATCAATATATGTTCCTTTATAGCACATCAAAGAAAGACAGTCAAACATCATGCTGGAAAGTGGAGACTAACACTTCAGTTATATAAAGAGACTGATGTCAAGATGTAGTGAATGTAACCCCCTCCCGGAATCACCTCCCCCACCAATGGAAGCCAATCAATAGTAAATTGTAGTCATAAACTTGTTCATGGTTCACCTATCAACATTTTAATTGAGAGCAAAGAGGCTTATGCTGGTGGGGGTGGGGGTGGGGGGCGAATAGGGGAAGGAGTAGACCTAGGAAGTATTGGAAGGAGGTGATTAGACAGGACATAGGACTTCTTGCCCTTTCTGAGGATATGGCCTTAGGTAGGAGCATTTGGGTAGCTAGGATTAGAGTAGTTGGGTAGGCACCTTGGGCTAGGGGTAGTTGTCTGTAGGTGTTGTTGTGTGGTTTGTATTTCTTGAATGCTTGGTGCTATTAGATTGCATTGATGTAAACAACAGTACTTAAGAAGTCTACTACTGCATCAAGTTTACCAATTACCACAGCATCAACTTTCCTCCGCAACCACAATTAGTGACCGGGAAAAAAATTAAGGATAGAGAGTAGAAAATGAAGCCATGAAAGAAGTAACATAGAGCTGAAGAATATTTCGGAGAATTGACATACTTGAAAACAGTTTCCTAGGAATTCAATAGAAACGAATCAAACTATTAAGCAACCACTCCAAATGAAAACACTTTCCTAGGAATTCAATATCAAATATTGAGCAATCAGCAACCACTTACAAGTCAAGACTAGAGAAAGGTTAGTAATTAAAATAATAAAGTGACTAATAAGAATTATATACGTTCACCTTTAGTTCGACGTAGCATTACAGTCCTAAGCACTGCTTGAAGTTTTCTGTACCCGCGTGTTGGACTTTTTTGAATAGGGACTTTAAGTGAAGAACAAAAATTCTTATATGAATAATACGGCTCAAATCTAAGAAATCTGAAGTAGCTATATAAGTCATCAACTGCATTCTGGATGGGTGTACCCGACAAGCACCACCGACGTTTAGCACGGAGACCCCAACAAGCTCTTGCTACTTGAGTTTTGTAATTCTTGATGCTTTGAGCCTCGTCTAATACAACTCTAAACCAAGCAACCCGGCCAAGAGGGCGATCTAGATTATCAAGCAATTCACCATCTGTCCCCTTCTTGCGCTTTGGTGATTTCTTTTCAGAGCTCTGAGGACTTCTCCTCTTTTTACAAGATGAAAGGCCATTTACTGAATCTGTGTTGTGCTTTTGGGCGTCATCATCATCCTCATCATCAAGAGGTTGTTTGGGAACTTCCATGCTTACAATTGAATAGGTTGTAAGCACAACATCATAGTTTGCTAGTTCAAAGGGATCCTTTGTTCTATTGCATCCATGGTATACTAGCACAGAAAGATTAGCTTTGTTATCAACCTTGTTACGCAATTCCTCAGACCATTGGCGCAGGACACTTGTTGGGCATACAATAAGGGTGCCAGCAGCTGCCCTGCCCCTTGCACGTACAGATGGTTTAGAACCTGTGGAAGAGCAGCTGTTCACTAGACGAGCTTTTTTAATTGACTTGGTAGCCTTAGACGTATTAGTAGCATCATCATCATCATCATCCAAATCGAACGTCTCTGCCTCGGTCTGTTTTGTAATGGCTGCAGATACTCTAAGAGATGGAGATCTTTCTTTGAGTATGAGAGCAATAGTTGATATTGTTTTTCCAAGCCCCTACAGTGAAGAAAATAATAAGCACAGCTCTATTGCAAGTTTCAACAATTTGGTGGACAGAATATGGGATATTAATCCTTTAAAAGACACCTGGTCATCTGCTAGAATCCCACCAGAACAGCGTGGGTTTGTTGTTTCCTTCTTGACCATCCATGATAAAGCAATTCGCTGCTCGTTGAAAGAACATTTTAAATATTAACCAATACACTCAGCATACAATGTCTAGGGGAAAGTTTGTTCATCCATATTTTGTTGTTTAAGGAAGAACAAAAGATATCAGATAGCAGAAGAGCAGCTATGGAGCAAATGAAACGTAAGACAAAATATGCAGGGATCCAGCACCAGAGATAGAATGCTTAAGTTTCCTATATACAAATTTTTACCCATTGAAAACTCTATGTAGTTTCTCATAACCTACTATAAATGCAAATAGTATTTAATCTAAGTTCCCCAGATATCTTAATGATATTTTTTTTCAAGATGTTGCATTGTGGTTAGCAGATCATCACAGCCACGGCCACCTCATCTTAATCCCAACAACAACATCAATAACAACAACAAACCCAGTAAAATCCCACAAAAAGTAGTATCAGGGAGGGAGTGTACGCAAACCTTACCCCCACTTGAAAGTAGAGAGGCTGTTTCCAAGGTTAATCCCAACTATATTGTGATCGGGGGGCATGAAAGTTGTAGTGTCGCTTAATAATCTAAAATAGTTTTAAATTATCATTATAAATTGAAGAAAAACAAAATGCAAAAACTGAACAAATTGGGCTGAATGCATATAATGGGAACTATCAATCTGGCAACAACAAGAATGATGAAGATGAACTTGAATGCAAATTTGAACTATGCAGAAGTTAGTTTTCGATCCTTTTTCCTACTGATTATGGCTTTGACTATTATCTAATGAGATAGATGCCATTTGGCTGGATACTGGTAGTTTAACATATTAACAATCTGCTTTTTCTCCTATGAACTTGTCAACCAAATTTTATTTCTTGAGCTGTCTTCTTTGTGTAATACAAGAGATACATAATGCATGATTTGTTTTCTCACAAAATGTTCAAACATTTTATACAGGGTATTGTATTGATCCTCAGATTTATATGTGTGGTTTCGAATAGCAGCAAAAGTCAATGCTTTAATGTGGGAATGGCTATTTGAATTTTGAGAAAAACGTCTTGCTCAGTTGTTTCACTTTAATTTGAAAACTAATAGAGCTCCATTCAAACTGTGTAATTTGTGTCTTTGTGCACATTATCATCATGCAAATAAAAATATAAACCTGGTGTCTCAAAAGAGGAACAGCAAGAACACCATCTGGAGGTTTTTCTTCAGATCTTGGCTGAGAAAGGTGCTGTAGAAAATGCACAATGTTATTCAAGTCAAAAATGAAAACCAGCTATCCCAAGCTACAACACAAAAGAAAACTAATGCTGCCTCAGAGGCTCTGTCCCTCAATAAACATCCTGCTTTCTTTTTCATCCGTCCCAAAATTATATTCACATTCTCCTTTACAAAATACTATAGATACTTATTTTGCTGTCAAAATAAGCATGAAAAAATCAAATGAGAAGATAACTTGAGGATGGAGTACAGTATAGAACAGCTCAAAATGATGATTAGAGAGCTGCATTTGATTGAGCTAAAGATGTAAACATACAGTTAAATTTAGAGTTCACCTTATAGTAACTATTTTGCACCTTAAAATGTCCTCTATTTCAAATACTATGATTATAAAAGACATGTTTCTAGATGAACACTCCATTTGCACCTTACTATCAATGGAACTGCAACAATGTACGAGATATAGAGAGTTAAAACATGATTACAGGAACACACCAGCAATGCAGTTTGAAAAACATATTTTTCATCATTTGGTCTGAACCTCTTGTGTCCTGCCTTGGCACGAGTTAAAGCATCACTACATTTTGGGCGCCGTAAGTTAACAGAAGACCTCTTGTTAGAGACATTTGGGTTCGGTTGAGCTGATGCACTTAAATCCTCCAGAATGCACACATCGCCATCATCAGTAGCAGCACATGTTCCTTGAGGAGATGAGCTTTGAACTGATTGGTGGCCAGCTGATGATGAAGGTAAGTTGTTTGTTTTTTGCAAACCATGTATGTTCTCTGTTTTAAAAGAATCCGATCCCTGTTTGATTGAAGTCGATGGCACAGGGTCACATTTGTCTCCAACATGACCAATCAGAGCACAGTCATTATTAACCAGAAGGGGCTTTTGTGATGTAGTGGAACCAATCAGATTATGATAATTGTGAGGATCTGCAGACTCATGTATTGTGCCTTCACTTTCATCTTCTCTATAAACTAACTGACTTCTGCTTGAATAGGAAGGTAGCTGAACAGAAGAAAATGGATTTAGTAGTTCATTTGAGATGAATGGACCAACCTCATTAAATGGTTTCTTGTCAATGGTAGGATCTGTTCTGTCCTCTGCACATAATTCTTGTTTTTTAGGGAATACAGAGGGAATGTATGTCCAAGTCTGGTCGGCTGGCTTCAAATCAATCTCTCTTCTGCTACTGAAATAATTATCTTGATTTCCTTCATCAGTTCTCCATGTCAAACCTTCATTGTTGATAATACCGCCTAAGCGTCCATAGCAAGTTGAAGACTTCCATTCTTGATCTTTCACACTAATCATATCCTCGCCATTGCAAGGCCCAATCCCAAAATTAAGCTCAGCAGGAGGAAATAGATTGTCTTCTAACAATGGTTGGGAATACATGCTCACATCATATAAAACTTCAGGATTCTGTATGAAACTGTACTGAACAGGAAACTTATCATAAATGGGCATTTCTAACTCCACTGGTGATTCCACTATGCTAGATGTTGCTGGTGCTTTCAAGTAGTCATGAGAAAGACCTAAAATAAGATAGGAATAAATAAGACAACTGTCTTCCCAAAAAAATAAAAAATAAATAAGGACAAAGCCAAGAAGACACTGGAATAAATTATGAAAAGAGAGTAAAGGTTGAGAACTGATAAGCATCGAGAGAGTCAGCATACAATTGGAATGAGTTTTAAGTTTAGAAAGCCTATATGCCTCAATTTGTTTGAAGGCTCAGAGTTACAAAAAAAGAGAAACAGGACACCCAAATGAAGACCAGAACAACAACACCAACAAGAATTCAAAGTAAAACATGCATACCAGTCATCACCAGTTCACCACCTCAAATCTATTCCCTTGTTAAATACTCCCTATTTAATGCTCACATTTGCATTTTGCTTGGAGTTTAAGAAATGTGAAATCGTGTGATTGAAATTTATGCAGAGGAGAGAAAGAATATGATCCAAACAATGTTTTCCTTAAATGGAAATGAGAACATTAATTTGGGGCAACCCAAAAGGGAAAGTGAGATCATTAAAAAGGGACAGGAGGTAACATTCAAGTATAAATATATTTAACTTTTAAATTCAATGAAAAAAACGCCTTGTCAAAAAAGGGATGAAAGGTAGCAGATGATAATGAAATAATGCAAAAATTTAGATACAGTGCTGCTGACTTACCAAGTTGCATGAAATTCAGAGATGGGTCCTGTGGCATTCTCTGAAATCAAAATGCAGATATTCAATAATCGACGATGCTGCAGACACGGAATAAGAAAGAAAGCAATGGAACTGAAACACCAAAATGTGTGTGTGTGTGTGCGCGCATGAGTGCATGTGATGAAGTGAAGCTCTGCATATACATAGGAGTGAAGCAGCTCACTGTCATAAATGCACACTATAGTTCATGACTTCATGCAGTATATAATAAGAACAGGGGGTGGAAAAAGAGCCCATTTATCAATCATCCATCCAGCCCATCTATGTGAATGTTCATATGATTCATTTGTTGAATAGTTAATGATAACGGATTGTCGCATACGGATGGTTTGTGATTTATCCTTATCGGGTTAAAGCTATAAGATAACTTTTATGAAAAATAAAAAATAAATCTAAAAAAAAGGTCTTTTAAACCTACCAAACACATGGAGTTTTCCTGTTTATTAAATGTTTTATGTTGTGGTTACTATTCCCTCTAGTGTAACATTGTATGCACGGGACAATCATCTCTGCACATATGACGTACCCTGTTATAAGAAAATGGAATAATGGATGGATCGGGTATCCATGAAACAATTGTTAATTGATGGATTGGGTTTTCTATATTATTTGTTATGGATAAGATGGATTAATATAACAACCTAGTAAAATCCCAAGAAAATAGGGTTTGGGAAGGGTGTGTGTACGCAAAACTTCCCCCTACTTAAAGTAGAGAGGTTGTTTCCAAGAAGAAAATGGATTAATATATAGTTCACTATTCATCCATTATAATCATAATCGAAATGTCTCAAATCCATCCACTTATCAGCCACTTACCATTAATAAAAACTAATATTATCCATCCATTTGTGTATAATTATAACGCAATTAAATTTATACAATTAGTTGGCACTACAACTTTAATGCAGCCAACCCTAGCTCGTTGGGATTTAAGGTACCATCATGATGAACCATTTGCCACCCCTAATAAGAGCTGAGTAGCTGGCTGACAATATTGAGAGCAAAAACAGTGAACTAGAGTGGGACGAAAAACACAGAAAGCAAAACAAAGAGAAACAAGGAGAAATCCCTCCAACAAAGAAAAACATAATTAAACAGCAGTAAAAGTACCATATTAATCACCTAGTACTCTGCCACCAATATTTGTTGGAAAATTCACAAAAAGGTATACTCCGTATCTATCATTCTTTCTTTTTCATTTTAAAGGTGAAGGTTTGATTGTAGAAGTATATAGGTTGGATAGCTAAGATCAACACTCAAGCACACATTTCATAAAATTATCAAACACATCAATTTGGGGGATAATGAGAATCATTCTATTTTCAGTCTTCAACTAGACAAGTCACGAGAAGTTTTGTATCTCGATCCTCAACAACTCATATACATTAAGTTTCAAACTTTTCAAACAGAAGCTACCGACTTTACAAAAGAAATACTTCCCCAAATGACCTTCAGCTGGTTCGTAGAAAAATGACATATCATATGATACTTACACGGAAAAGAGAGTATAGTGAATCCATTTATGCACCCAAAGAGCAAGTTCTTTTTTCTCTTTTTGTGGGATGGGGTGACATATTCCTTGTTTCATGAATTGCGACTAAGTTGGAGTTATATCCCTAGAACCTACAAAACTAACTCCATATTTTCTTTCATGATTTTCATCTACTGAGAATTCACATAATACAAATGCATACTAGCGGCATGATAAGAAAATCTGCAAGCTATCAAGTTAATTCTCTTTAACTCAGCATTTAGTTGATTTGATGTTCCACAGTTTTCAGATAGATTTGAAAGGTAAATTTAGACATTTGCATGTGTTACTGCAGTTAATCCAAATCCTATACTGAGACTGAAGTAAACCCTCAGTTGCAACGCTGACTTTGTTTTAATAAATTCGTGGAATGGGGAGTCTAAATTTGATCGACCACCAATTCTGTTTGCATCAGTACTCATGAGCGGAGAAAGTTGGGAAAAAAATGCTCAAATGTCCATGCCAAGAAAGAACAAAATAGACATACAGACTGAAACTACACTATTTTTTCTGTTGCCAGGTGAAATAAAAATCAGATTTAAACAAGAAAGAAAAAAACCAATGATCAAACTCAAGAAGCAGGCAAAGTAGGCATACCTGTGCTGGATCAGAATCATTGCCCGAAAGCAAGCTCCAAACCATCTCCAAATCCAAATCTCTCTCACTCGGAATTTCCGAGGCCTCAGTTTCTCCGCCGCCGGGCTCCGGCAACTTCTCAGGAGACCAACGTTTAGCGCTCTCATCCGCCATCATCATCGCAATACAAATCAATCAAACATGCAGTGGAATCTATAAAACCTAGCTCCAAATCCTACTAACACAACTTCCTCAACTTCCCAGCAGTTATTCGCCGCCGTGAACCATTTGCATAAAACACATAAAATTGAAAGCTTTACTCTGCCATGGGAAAAAAGCTATGGAGGAGTCAGCAATGCGTTCAAATGTATGAAGAAGAAGAAGCAATAAGATCTAGAGAATGGCGTCCATTGAATTTGCTGGCTCTGGCTTTCTCACGCGGCGTCGATTGCTTTGGTAATCGGGAGGAATATCACCACGCCACCGCGGCTTTGATGCTTTAACCAGATTGGCTAGGGAAACCCAATGGTGAGGCCTCATCATTTTTCAAATTTTGAAATTAAATTACTAAAAAGATAATTAATTGAGATGATTTCTTGGTAGGAAATTAAAGAATGCTAGTTTTATTTATTTTTATTTATATAACATTTTTTTGCAATGGACATAAATAGATGATTTTCAAGCTAATTTACCTTATTAGCTAAATAACAACACATTTATTGGAGACTAAATTTCCCACAACATTTAATTTTTTTTGTATTTTAGCAATTGACTTCTCCTGTGGAATTGTTCTTACCCCAAGTTTGTTGAGGGGAAAAAGAGAGGAAAGAAAAATAGAAAGGAAAGGGCTATCATCCATGATTTGAATGGAGACAAAAAAAAAAAGAAGTGTGTGGGACCCGTAAAATAACACTTTCCCATAAATGCCCACAATATAATCACTTTCACACTATTCTTTATTTTTAATACAAGGGCAATTTTGTCATTTAATTTAATTTCCTTTATCTTTTCCCTCTCATTGAAACCTACCAATAGAAATTCAAGATATTCCGTTTTGTTTCATTTTCCTTATTTCCTCCTTATTTTCTTTCAACCAAAGTATCCGGAAAAAACAATCTTACACTTTCCCTTCAATTTTTTTTAAGTACACTAAATATTTGTCTGTTTTTTTATGTCTTTTCTTATGATATCTTTGACGTCCTATTAATACTTAGTCTAAATTAACATCATCTGAAAAATCGTTAGTGTTCAACCATGGTTGACTCTAAACCACGACCTACTTAGCGCCACATCAGCGCTGACTGTATTCAACATTTCAGTCACTTCACATCCATTTTAGTATAATACCTCACTTTCACTGCAATGGTCATAATTTTATTTTTATTTAATAATTACCTATTTCTATTAAATTTAAATTAAATCTTTTACAAAAGAGTAAAAAATTATTTTGTTATGTTTTTAGGTTTATAATTATTCTTTTTTCATTTGATTTATTATTTATTTCGCTTAGGACTATTATTATCTTTTTATTATTTTTTCCAATTTTTATATTATAAAATCTAAATTAAAAAAATATAAACATCCAAAAATAAGTTCATTCCATTTTTTTACCACGGTCAAGGAAATGTGAAAAAATAAATAATGAGCAAAAAAATTATTGTACAACTAAAAATAGGATTACAACTTTTTCCCCTGCGACGCATTTTTTCATATGACACCCAAAAAATAAAATAATTGTAATAAATATGCAGTAATTACATTGAAATAGTTTTTTTCAATTCTAAAGTATTTGGATGAAAATAAAAACGGGACATAGCAACAAAATTTTATACTCCCTCCATCTCTAAATAAACTTCCATTTTTGAATTTTTGAGGATTTAAGGGAGGGATATTTTTGTGTTGACTTTCCAAAAATACCCTTGATGTAATGTGTAAAAGTAAGATGTGATAGGTAGATTATTAGTAAAAAGGTATGATGTGATAGGTAGAGTATGAAAAAGTAAGAAGTAAAAGTGGTTTTTTAAGGGAAAAGAGAAGTTTATTTAGGGACAAAAAAAAACGAAAGAGAAAGTTTATTTAGGGACGGAGAGAGTATGTAATATTAGATCTTTTGAAAAGATTTCCAAACGCATATTATTTATCATGAAAGCAATTACGTGTACGAAATTATGAACAAAATAGATGATTTAGTACAATAATCAAATAAAACAAGAAAACTAAAAAAAATCATGCCACTTACCGTCAAAATCTTCCCGCATTACTCTCACGTCAACCTAGGGCGGTGTACGCGTGATCGATCTTGCCACCTAGCGTGCCAAGCGGGATCAGGAGGGATGGGTGGGCATTACAAACACTCTTAGGACACGTTCTGTTCAACTTATTTTTTTTCTGCTTATTACTTATTCTTATTAAAATCAAATCAGATGAAGTCCTCTCGAATAAGATCTAAACATAATTATTATTATCGTTATTACTATTATTATTATCATTGTGATTATTATTACTATTACTATTATATTATGATTATAATTATTATTACTATTGTTATTATTATTATCGATATATTTATTACTATTAATATTTCAGTTATTATTATTGTTATTATTACTATTAATCATATTATTTTTATTAGCAAAAAACTTAAAAACAGTTATTAATCCAAAACAGGGAAATATTAATAACAAAATAAAAAAAAGAATAAACCCCAAAACATAAAGTATGTTTTATTATTTTATATTATTACTTTATAAAAGATAAAATTTATCAATTTAATTTGAATAAATATAAGTGAATTTTTTTTAAAGTAAAATTGTAATAATTACACTGATGTGAGGCACTAGAGGTTTGAAGTGAGTGAGAAGTTGTGTGTTGTCAATGTTAGTATGACACTAAGGTTGTGTTCTGTTCACCTATCATATCAGATGAGATCCAATCAGATTAAATTAGATTAGTGATGTTTTGACAAGATCCAATAAATTTAGATCGGATCGGACCTTTAAAAAAATTAGTTCAGACCAGGTGAACGGAACGCAATCTTAGATTCTGTTCTTTGAGGCTTAAATATTTAATTTCTAGTTTCTTCCAGTTATTCTTATTTTTTTTCAAACATTTTCTACCCCGGCCCCCAACCAATTACTCTAAACATGATATACTTTTTATGTAATTATTATTATTATTATAACTATTATATTCATAACTATAGTTTATAAATTACTTTTTTCATCTCATTATTTTTACGATTTGTACTCATTATTTTTTATTCGACTTTTGTATATGAAAAAAGACAATTTTTTGTATATTAATCTACACAATAAAATAGAAAAATATCAATATTTTAAACTATATCAAAAAATATGGATAAAATAGTTACATAAAATGTTTTATTAATCTAACTTCATATAAGCTCCTTCACATTTCCCTTTATTAGTCAATTTTTTTTTATTTTTCTAATTTTTATAAAAAAAAATTGACAGTCAAAATAGTTTAAAAAAAAAAGACTAAAATAAGAGTAAAGTTTACAAAATGTAAAAAAAGGTTTTATGTCTTTATCTCAAAAGTAGAAGTTACGCTTTTGTGGTTTTACAAGTTATATTAGATATATAGACTTTCTAAGCAGAATAATCTAGATACTATCTCTTAGAAGAACCACTTATGTAAGAGTGAAGTCCTACAATCACTTCAAACAAACAATTGGGGCTTAATCCACTAAACATTCTCGTTGAACTAGGTGTGTGTTGGGTTCTTGTCTTAAAAAAATAATCCGTAATAAATTTAAGTGTAATAATTGAACTAGATAATTCCTCAAGCGAGCATATATCCATCTTCTCATGTCCTTTAGATTATTTCGTTATTCATCATTCTTATTACCTACGTGTAGCAAATAGGAAAAAGTGACACATTCTCAACATTGAAATTAAGTGAGAAATTTCAACATTTGGAGTATACATACAGACGAACTCACTAGCTCATACACACAAATATAACACTAGCTAGTAACAACACATAACAGTCACTACATAAATTCACAAGTCACAAATGGCCAAAATGAGCACAACAATGAGAATGGAATGACATTTGGTTAGAACATGTGTATGATACACTATCGTTTACACAAACAACAATACAATTTAAATTTTAAAAGCAACGCGTTCTACTAAACAAAGAAGGAACTTACCCAATAAAGAAGAGATACTATATAAGGAACAAATTTAAAAGTGAAGACACTTAATTATTTTGTTTCAGGTTCAAATATAATAATCCAAGAATAAAGAAACTAAATAAGATTAGAATGGTATTTCCTATTAGATTCTATGAAATCAAATCATTAAATTTATTTCAAGATGGAGTGGAGAAGGGATACATGATATTGAACTAATTAAAGCAGAAAGTAGTCATAAACATACAACCAATTAATTACGTAATTAAAAATTAATTGGCTACTCCGAGTAACAATTAATCTACTTTTTTTATATAAAAAAATCCAGTAGATAGCTAGGCATCGAGGCAGAGCACGCAGACCAATGTTGCAGAAGCAGTGGCAGCGACGACAGTCGTTTTTGAAGAAGAAGAAGAACGGAGGCGAAATACCGCATTTACCCTCACCCAATCAGCACCATCGTCGTCTCCCATTAATCCATCATCGAAGTTGAGGGCATAGCTCCAAGGGTCGTATTGGAATTTCACTTCCCGGCGCCTGCCGCCGCCGCAGCACCACCCGTTCTTCACGGCCGCCCTCATTCTCCTCCACATCAAGCAACGCTTATTCTTCTTCTTCTCCTTCCTCCCGCCGTCGCCTCCGCCGTCACTCCGGGTCGTCTTGGTGTTCATGGGCGGCGGCGTCGTCGTCCATGTAATTAAGCTCTGGACAAATAATCCTCCCCCCATTATATGTATATATAATCAAGAAAAGCGCTGGAGACTTATAGAGAGAAAGGTTTACTTATATAGGATAGGAGTACATGTTACATACTCTCTCCTGTAGTAGTCTTGTTCCATAAAAACAAAAAAACAAAAGACTCATTAGGGATTGAGGTTATTCTTAGCATTTTGAAAAAGGCTTTCTACGAGCATCATTTAGTCTTAGCACTTTAAAAACTGATTTGCATTGTTAAAATTTTATCTAAAATACTAACGTTAATCGAAAATAATATTTCCAAACATGCCTAAAAGTATCTTATAGAGTACTCAAGTACTTTAAATTAATACGGAGTATATAATTTGGGGTATTGAAAATATTTTAAAACGTGTTGCGTACTCTCGAAAAATATTTTAAAATGACAATCGTCAATATATAATGCTAAATTGTGACATTGGGTACAATTACAAGTACGTTCAGCAAATAAAAAATAGGAGGCGCAATTTATTTTGGGATAAGTTTAATTTTTAGTCCAATTTAGGTAAATTTCTTTATTTACACTTTTTTATTTTACAGTAATTTGTATTTAATTTCGTGAAGACTTTTTATAATACTTTCATACTAAAATTCTAAAAAAATACAGAGTATTAACTACTCGTATTTTTTATTCCAATCATACTAAAAAAGATTTACTCCCTCCGTCCCTAAATAGATTACAATTTTTTTCTCTCTCCTCTCGATTACTTTTGTTTGTTTACGCGATTTCATTAAGTATTTGATAAAATAATATATTCTTGTCACCTCTTGTTTTGTAGAACTTTTAACGTAGTTTTTTACGGAGTAATATGTAATTTTTATATCTTCTTGATATACCAATTTGTAAATAAAATGATTTCAAAAAGTGAAAATTTTATTCCGTTTCTCGCAAATTATAATCAAATTGGGGACGGAGGGAGTATATTCTTTTTTTAAAGAAGGTATGTCGTTAGTTCAACGCATCTAAATTTCTAAAGAAGATCAAATAAGGGAGTAGTTTGAAATTTTCGTTGGTAAAAAATACGGAATACTAAGGGGCTGTTTGGCAACTTCTGAATAGATAAGTGCTGAACCAGTAAGAGGTCTGAACCATTAAGTGTTGAACCAGTAAGAGGTCTGAACCATTAAGAGCTAGTATATTGCTTAACTATTCAGAGGTAAATGTCTGATCAATTCAGATAAGAGGTCTTAACCATTCAGACGCTGTATAATACTTAACCATTCAGAGGCAAATCTCTTAACCATTAAGAGGCTGAAACAAACAGTCTGAACCATTAAGTCCTGAACCATTCAGACATTTGAACCATTAAGAGGTTGAAACAAACAGCCCCTAAGCAAAAGAAAACTTGTTTTAGGAAGAGTAACATGTTGTGGTTCGGTCGGTTATTATTTGTCAATATGAAGTTTGTTTTTTTTTTGTTTTTTTTTTCAAAAAGAAAGAAGCAAAACTACAAAACTTATAGCCTAATACCGAATGAAAATACATCAAAATTGGAGCCCATAATCTTCCTCTAGTTGGTTAAATTTGAGTTATATTTAAAATTATTTTTAATTTAATTTTATTTGATTAAGTAATGAAAAATATTTATTTTAAAAAAACTATTTTTTTACTTATTTTGTTTCATTTTATTTATATCAAGAGGTCGGTTCCAATGACATTTGAACCAAATTTTTTACTCCAAAATCAAAATTAACTTGGGGTGCAATTAAAAGGAGTGGGGGTATGTTCGGATTGGGGCGGGTGAAAGGATTTACAAAAGAAAAATGCTTGGTTCACAAACAAATGTTCACAAAATTCAAAAACTTACTATTTGTGAACGTCAATAAATAAAATTAAATAGTCTAAAATAAATTTAAAATGAAAATTTAAATCATAAATAGCAATTTTGTGAAGTTTTTGAGTATCTTGTTTGTAAACGTAGCATTACTTTTTACAAAAAGATTAAAAGGAAAAAACTGTTAATTTTACGAACGAGACACCAGAATACCCCGAGTCACCAGACCAAGGAAGGAAGACATTAGTCAATGAAGAAAAGGGGAAGTGAGAGGGAAAGAAGGGAAAGGGGAAACACTTTTGGGTCTTTTTCAGGAGGAGCTGTGCCCTATGTATGTTTGCAGTGTTGAGATTTTTCCTTTATTTTGCATTGGGAGAATCAAATTCTATGATAGGGATGGAGACAACGAAGGGCAATTAACAGAGCTATATGGGTAATAGTAGGGATGGGTAATAAAAATAAAGGAATGGGAACAGTGTGCCTACTTAAACGTTGTTTCCCCATCATATTCCAAAAGTCCTCACAAGTCCTTAATTGGACTTGCACATCACTTTTCACAATCTTATTTTCAAAAAATGTTTGAATATATACTCCTTCCGTTTCTAAAAGAGTTACTACATGTTTACTATTACAACTTTTCTATTATTTCTTATTTATTTGTATATTTTCATTGATCATTTGAATAAAATATTCTTATCACCTCTTGTTTTATATAGTTTTTTATGTAGATTTTAAATATAAATTTTTATTTTTTATTTCATTTGCCAATTTGTAAATAAAATTCACATGATTTTGCACGTTGGTCAAACACACACACACACATATAACAGTTTACCAAAATTATATAATAAAAAAATAAAATTTACATATTTTTAGATAATATTAAAAACTTTAGAAAATAAGAGGTGATTTTAATTTTTTTAAAAGTTAACTCAATATTTAAAAAACACTCAAATGAAATATTTGCATAGATGCATTTTCCAATAATATTAAATATATCAATGATTTAGAATTTACATTATAGATATAACAATATAGTTTTTAAAATTTTTAAAAAATAAAATAAAATCCTTAAGAATCTTTATTTTTTTTAATTATTAAGTATTTAGAAACATTAAGCTATAGTGCAACAAAAAACATTCTAACTTAGATGGTTTAAAACTTAATTAGGTCTCTAAGAGATTGTGTATACGGACCCCATTATAGATTAAATTTTTGAAATCAAATTCGCAAAAAAAAATGGTTCACCCGATCCAATTAGCTAGTTCTAATCGATTCACAACGGTTTAATTTGGACCGGTTCAATGCGTACTTCGATCAGTTCACAATCTGAACCAGCTGGTCCGCCATAGTTTTTAAAACTATGACATCCGTCGTCATCTGTGATCTTATTTATTGACTTGGAGATTATTTTTAACTCTTGTCGCTATAGCTCTCATTTCAAGTATTTCTCTTCTTTTTTCAAGTTGTTTTTCAATTATTTCCATCATTTTCTCAATTCTTCCACATCTACCATTGAATTCATTTAACCCATTACCAGAATGTTAACATTCATTCACCATCCATATATTCCCATAGTGTATGTCAAATATTTTTTTAATATGTTCCATGTTTTTTTTTTAAATTGTCCTAATTTTGCGTCTACATGAAATTAAAATAATTAAATATGGAAAATTATTTAAAAAAAATCAACATGTGTGCAATTTATTTCGTTTAAAAATTAGTATATTACTACTATTACGGAGTACTCCCTCCGTCCCAGTTTATAACGCCTGTTTTGGTTTACGATGTTTGACTGAAATTATTTTCAAATCATTTTATATGACAAATGGTATAGAGTTAAAAAATGAAAATTACATATCAAAATACTACATCAAAAGATCTACAAAACTAGTGGTGACAATAGTATATTATTTTATCAAATTGCTAACGAAAATAGAGAAAGAAAGTGAATGAAGTTTGACCTTGTGAATAGTAAACAGACATTATAAATTGGGACGGAGGGAGTACTATTTAATATTATTACTATTACTAGTACTACTATTAGTATTGTTACCATCAAAATTATTATTATTACATTGATATTAAAAATACTCCGTAATTTCTAAATTAAAAGCTCACTTTTTTATTTCAAGAAAATGGATGATTTGACATGGCAAGAGCCAATTTTGGAAAGGTTAGAATATAATCAAGAGTTGCGTTTTTGTGGTTTTACGAGCTATATTTGGAATATAGACTTTCTGGCATATTTTTTATGAAGTCGATGTAATTAATAAGATCTAAAAAATAAATTTGGATCCCAATACCAAAAAAGAATTTGCTTAGACTATGTCTTTCACACCACTTAATGACACATGATTTTATAGGGTTTTCCAATAGTGGTTTTTAACAAATAAGCATACATAGTAGATGGGTTAATGCAGATAGTTTGTGCAATAAATAAAGCAACAGCATGGGGATGACTATGGGAAATGAATAAATTTGGCAATAAGCACCTTCTCTTCTCTTGACCCATCAAATCAGGGAGCCCATTCCCTTGAAACTCAATTGTCTCCCACAAAAAAGCAGCCTTGCAAGATACATGGGAATATTTTTTGTGGATATCATCATACGTAGTAAAAAGGTTTATTTCCTCATCATTTTTCTCTTTTATTTCGTTTTTAATAATAATAATAATAATAATAATAATAATAATAATAATAATAATAATAATAATAATAATAATAATAATAATAATAAAAGATGAGCATCCCTGAGGGCCCCCTTAGAGCCGGCCGAACATTCACTAAGAGGAGGTAAATTGGACTTTAATCACAGATTGGTGGCAAAAAGTGAAGCATGCACCTGGTATTTGGAGATACCATATGCTTAACATAATAACCTTTTAGCGCAGTTGCCAGAAATCGAACTCGAGTCTTATCCCCTTGGCACTCCCTTGCCTTGCCAACTGCGCAACACCCACCGACATTTCGTTTTTAATAATAATGAACATGTGTCAAACACAAATTTTATAATTTCTCCAATCTAAACAAATTCAATTCACAAATCTTTTCAAAACTTTAAAATTTTTAATATGTAATTAAATCAATAATTTATAGTCTTTTTTTGTGAAGAAATACTCCCTCCGTTTGACAACAATGATCCCGTTCACTATTCACATAGTGAAACTTTATTTACTTTGTTGCATATTTTTGTTACTCATTTGATAAAATAATATAGTCATGTACTTATGTCAATTCTAGTTTTATAGATCTTTAATGTAGCTTTTAAATATTAGAGTAATTTTTATTTTATAACTTCATACGATTTTTCATATAGCATGATTTAAAAATAACTTCATTCAAACATCATAACGTGCAACGAGGACATTATTGATGGAGGGAGAGAATAAGACCATGTTCTCCTCAAGTTATTTTTTTACTTATACTTAATCTTATTGCAATCAGATCAGATCAAACCAGAAATATTTTAAATATAACTATATTATAAGACCAGATCAGAACTTCTTCGAATCATATCAGAACCAATCAGATACGGTGACTAAAACATGGAATCTAAGTGAAGAAGGTAGCAATTGCCAATTAAACTATTACCTCTAAATCGTCCTGTCTCTTCTGCCATTGCCAAAGCTGCATTGGTCTTTAACACATTCTCAATAAATTCCATTAAATTTGTCCACATCCATCTTGACCTTTCCCTTTCTCTTTGGACCTAATGTCTACCATACATAACACCATTTCAGAATCCAGATAAACAACCCACTCTATATACCTTCTTTGTTGACATATTATTCCATTATTAGACTTTTATTAATGAAGGACGACCTAATCTTTATGGTATTCCTTAAATAAAAAAATAAACCAACTCCAAGGATCCCCGCACTACCAATCCGAATATTATTTTTTTGATATTCTAGAATTGGGTAGACAATTACACGAGAAAAGGTAAATTAAACTTGTAAGAAATAACTATTAACAAATAAACATGTTCTATATATCAAAATAAGACTTTCAATAATTTTCTAACAAAATTAGGCTTATAATGTCATATAATGTCAAAACACAAAGTCAAAAATATTGTCAAAAACATTATCTAATAAAGTATTATTAGAAAATATTTATTACTCCATAACTTTTAATAATAATAATAATACAAATGAAAAATTGATAGTGCAACGGTATACGCAAAATGATTTTGAAAACTAGATAGAGTGAGAAAATACAAATTAAAATAATTTTATTAATTATAATATCTAACGATATAATACGAAGTATAAAATATTACTCCCTCCGTCCTAAAATTAATTTCTCATTTTGACTTTTGCAGTCAAACTTTTTAAACTTTGACCGTATATTACGGAAAAAATATATGGAATTTTCATATAAATTAATTATCAATAAATTAATTTTGAAACATAGTTTTGAAATATGTTATTTTTGTAATATATATTCATATAAAAATGGAGATATTAATGATCAAAGTGATGGGAATTAAGAAGAGAATACAACCACACCAAATACTAATTCCCCACTTGCAAGAGTAAGAGGATCAAAAACATCAACAAGCTAATAGCAAATAAGCACAAATAATAAAGACACGATGCACCAGAATTTTTACGTGGAAAACCCCTCAAATCGAGAGTAAAAACCACGGGTCACAAAGACCACCAAGCAAGCTCCACTATGACCAGAAATAGGGTACAAGAGTGTCTCAAACAAGGGTTGAAATCAGTATAAAGATACTGCAAATATACTGCCACAACAAGGAGCAAACAACTAGAGAATATGCAGAAAAACCAGAAAATACTGCCTCTGTTCAGATTCGAATATCTCAGCCTGCAGACCTCCAAATCCAAAACTGACCAGTGGAAATCAAGTTCAATGTGTCCCGAACCTGCTCCTAAAATTTCAGAACAATCAGACACCGTTTGACCCTCCAAACATCAGTCTGAAAAACGCTGCGCACACAAATCCGAGAAATGAACAGCTTCCTTCTCTCTCTCGATTTTTCTGCTCTCTCTCTCTCTCGTTTTCTACTCTCTACCCTAACTCCACCTCTTGTTAACCTCTTATTTCATCAAAGAGTGGGCTTGTGAAGAATTGGGCTTTACTTGGGCCTCCACATAAGAAGTGAGCCCAAAACCCAACATATCTCCCCCTCACGACTATGTGGAGGTGATCGCCAGCCCAGCGATCTCACAACAAACATCAAACTTCCATTTAGGCAATGCCTTGGTTAGCATATCAGCACCATTGTCATCAGTTTGCACCTTTGCTAACTCCAACAGCTTAGCATCCAATACATCACGTATCCAATGATACCTCACATCGATGTGTTTTGAGCGAGAATGGAAAGTTTGATTCTTAGCAAGATGTAAAGCACTTTGACTATCACAAAGTAGTTTATACCTCTCTTGTGTAAAGCCAAGTTCTCGCAAGAATCTCTTCAACCACAGCATTTCCTTGCACGCTTCAGTGATAGCAATAAACTCTGCCTCTGTAGTGGACAAGGCAACACACTTTTGCAATCTGGACTGCCAAGAAATAGTACCTCCTGCAAGCTTAAT
>OOIL02003702.1:1460202-1488263 GCA_900332095.2 Cuscuta campestris
GAAAAGACTAAGGACACTGCCACCATGAGTAGCAATGAGACTGCCAAGGAGTTTCAAGGCCTTATCATGAACTTACAAAGAGAAGTAATAGATGCCAACGTTCGTGAAAGAGAGGTACTGTCCAAGAATGCAACATTGGAGTCAAGAATCAGCAAATACAAGAAACGAGAAGTGTTTTTGCATATTTGTATTCTCTTGTTGGTAGCAATACTGTTGTACCAAAATCTTGTTAATTGAATGTTCGATGTATTGAACTAGATGTTACTATGGATGTAAAATGCACGTAGGATGTACTATGCACGATGGTTGTAGTGTGGAGTTATGTACTTTTTGTATCATTGATTTATTTCTCATTTGGTTGTGATATATATGAAGTGCATCATCTAGATTATTCCTCGTTTTTAGAATTCACAATTCACATATTCATACCTGCCAAATAGAATGTGAATTTGCCAAATTAAAAATATAAAGGCTTCCACTTATTAACATGCTCAGACCTTGGTTCCACCCCTTCATATGATTCCTAGTGCTGAATGTTAGTAAATAAATATCTGCTAAATGTGTTTAGCTTGTGGTTTTTAGGTCCGTGATCATCCCATGAGCTAAACATGTACACTGTGATGCTTAAAAAGAAAATGCATAACATCTTAGTCACACTGCAGTATATGGACATTACATGGGGAAGAAGTGAGGAACTACATTTGGGGTCAACTCATATGAACCAGATTTCATAAAAACCACCAAGTCTCAAATAACCTTAAAATTACACCAAATCTCAAATACCACCAAGTCAACATACATTAAAATTATTGTCTCAAATGATACGAACTAACAATTTTAAACATCAAACATTACTAGATATGACATGAAATACATAACAAGAAATCATCAAAACATCATTTACTTCTGCCCTTCTAAATCCGCTCATTCTTGGTCTATTGTTCGATCTGGAACAATAGCCTCAACATTTTTTTTCTGCAAAAAGATTGTAAAATATTAAAATTCATACATAACTTGAGACATAACTTCATACATTTGCATACCTTGCAAGTGGTTGCGTTGTGTCCAATTTCTCGACAAATACTACACCGACGTTGGCCACTTGTTGCTACTTCAAGGCTTGATTTCCAACATTTGTTCTCCTTCTTTCTCCCCTTGGTCTTGGAAATGTTAGGGTTAAGAATAACTTGAACGCTTGATTGTGTAGTCTGACTTTCAAGCACTGTAGGACTAGAACCTACACCCGAAACAATCGGAATATCACTGGTACGCTGCTCTTGTTCACTTGCATGTATAAAGCTAAAAATTCTGCTCAGATTTTCTTGGTATAAAGACTTTGCGAATTGATATATGCCATCATCCTTCAAAAAAATGTAATCCAAGAAAAAGGGTTTTCACAGAACAAAAATAGATACAAATTCAACCAAATAAAATTGAAATAAATTCAAACCAAGAACAAATTGAATATTGGATGGTTCCCCCACTAATTCTTGATAAATTAAGCTTTGTGAAGCTCGTAAGATCAAAATCAAAGCATGCCAAACCTTGAATTGAACTAGAACCAGAGAGGGCATGAAGCTCGTAACTAGGGTTAATGAAAATTGGGCCATCTTGAAGTAAAGTCAAACCGGAGGAGAGGGTGTGGGGGAACTTACCTCGTCGGGAGAGATGCCACGACAAAGCCATCGCCGGTCGCCGAGGAGATTGCAGAGAACGTCGTGTGGATTCGGCGGAGGAGAACAGAGACAGAGACGATGGGCGAGAAGCAGTGACGGAGTAAAAGAAGGGGGCTCCGTTAATTTTAGGTGAGTTAAAGCTAAAAAAAGTGATACTAAATCTGATCCCTTCATTTAAAAAGTTATTAGAATCAAGGGCTGAGATTGAAAAGGTCATCCCATGACATTTAAAGGACATGTCAGGTGAACCCAGCCGATGCTTTATACTTCCTACTCTCCTTTTTAGGTGATTGTTATTATTATTATTATTATTATTATTATTATTATTATTATTATTATATGTTTCTTGATAGATTGAAAACATATACGGAGTATATTGAACCCTAGAATCCCCTCCATACTTCTTGGACATGGGATTCGCTAAAACAAACGTAGACTACCTTCTCACAGACATACACGGACACCCATTGTCTGTACAAAATACAGATAATTGAGTGTCTGTGTGTGTCTGTGGTTTACATTTGGGATACACTTACCTTTTTCCATTAACATTAATAATGTAGAGAGATGTGTGTCTATACTCTATATCCATAATCCATTTGACTATTGATGTATCATAAAAGTTGTACTACTCTGGTAATATTTGGTTAAAGATAAATAGGGAAGCATGTCGTATAAGAATTCTAAATTTGACAACCTCACCTAATCATTAATAAAGATAAAATTTTGTTGTTAAAATTTAGGATATGAAGTGATATGAACCATCACAGCTTGGCATGACCAAAAATGAAATGTGACTCATACGGTATATGTTTAAACTCCCATTTTAAAAAGCTAGTGATACCATTGCCCTTTTCATCTTTAATTATTTAGCATTAAGCAAATCAAAAACTCAAATATTGTAAGAAGAAAGTAATACTACGTACTCTGTATTTTTTATTCGTTAATTTAGAATTATATACAAAGCTCATCCAACTATCCAAGATCGAACCTTTGGAAGTTCAGGCCAACTGAAAGGACGAAAGTAACCCCCATTTCACAATCTTGTACATGTACAAACTCTAAAGGAATATGAAGCATTCGAGGGACACAAGTGGGTTTTCAAGGGACTCCTTACTCTTTGTTGATTCCCACTTTTGGCCGCCATTGTTATGGTTCTTAAAGCTTCCCTCCAACATCCGGATCTTGTCGCTCATGTCGGATCTCACCCGACCCGGTGACTTTCCCGATTTCCGCATTGTTGGAGTCCGACCCAAACCCGTTTCCGCGCAGCCGATTCCCGTCCTCGTCGCCGGCGAAACTGACCTCCGCCCAATTTTTTCAGGACTCCCCTTCCGCGGCACGTTCCCGGATGGCCGGCCGGAAGAACCTCTCCCAGCCCCGGATCTAACTCGGCCGGGCGACGGTTCCGAGATCCTCTCTCTTCTCGCCTCTCCGGGAAATGGCCCCTTTAGTACGCTTGCCGGAGACCTCTGCGTGACGTCATCTAGCTTGCCAGACGCCGCAGTGGCGGGAACGCTCTCGCTGAGAGTGCTGCAGATCTCAGAGCCGGAGAAACCTCCCGAGAGGTCGTCGGGAACGGAATCCACCGCATCCGCCGCCGCTGCAGCAGCGGCCTTCGTGAGACCGACGTCGTTTTGGCGATTCTCCTGATCTTTGGGGAGTGGTGGATTTTTGTGGGGCCCATCGTCGACGGGCAGTGCGGACTTGGGGAGAAGAGTGGGCGTTTCGGAGAGAACCTCCTTGACGGTTTCCTCCTCCGGCAACGGGTGGTCGAGCGGCGGAGACGCAGTTCTCCGGTTGGAGTTCGCCGCCGAGTGAGAATGTGGAGGCGGCTTGACACTGGAGGTAACACAGCAATAATTACCCATTTCTGAAATCGAACAATTAATTCAGGAGAGAATGTTAAATTGGTTTTGGATTCGATACAGTTCGCCGGCTGTCTCCGGAGGGGTGGTGGAGGAGACGGCGGTTCTTTGGCGGAGGGGAAGCGTGTAGATGAGATCACAGAAATAGAGTGTCTTGGAAATGTGGAAAGAAAGATAAAACATGTGCTCCTGGAAAGCTTGTTGACTTTATTGATATGAAGAAGAATGGAGTCATCATTTTAAAGTACGTACAAATAAATTTTCACACCGACCATAGCTGCTGGTAATAGGTTTGAAGCCTCCGGGCTTTAAACCGGGGCTTCAAACTTTCTCTCTGCCACGTCAGTTTTAACTTACACCCAAAATTTACTGGAAATGGGTTTGAAGCCCCGGGCTTCAAACTGGGGCTTCAAATCTTCATTTTTTACATTTTTAAATATACATTTTCTAAAATTAAATTAATAAAATGTAATTAATTTATTATTTAATTAAATTGAAACACGAATAATAAAAAAACACATTAATTAAATAAAAAAAAGCGACAATAATTTTTAAAAAAAGATACATTAATAAAAAAAACTAAGGTAAATTGGGCGGTCGATCGCCCCACTCTTGGGAGGGGGGGTTGAATTTCGAAATTTAAAAATAATAAAGAAGAAGAGATTGAAGAGAAGGTGTGAGAGATTGGTTTGGGGGGTTGAATTTATAGGATTTTTTTTTTGAAATCTGGGCTGCAACAGCTTTTTTAGCCGTTAGGAGGGAGCCACGCAAGAGTCACGCCGCGTCAAACGAATGACGCAGGGCTCCTCACGCCCGTTTAACGCCGGCGGGGGGCGGTGTTTCACGCCCCCCGGGGCGTTAAACGCCCCGTAACGCCGGTGGGCGTGAGGAGTATACCCAGTGCTCTAAGGGTCCGTTTGGTAAGGCAAGTCATTTTTTCCATTTTAGTTTTTGGTAATAAAGTCTTTGGAAAATAGTCTCCTGGTAATAAAATTATTTTTCCGGTTATTTTTTTTCTTTTAAATATGTAGTGTAAAAAGTGAAAAAAATTGGTAAATTAAATGTTTTACCCCTTGTAAGAAATGTTTGTGCCACCGGTAAAAAAAATTCATATCAAAACAAAAGTAAATTTATTTAAATAGAGTGTAAAGTTAAAATATTTACACAAACAAGAACTCACTAGGGAGGTTGTATATAGGCATACCTTTCCTAACTTTGGGAATATTTTGTTTTACTACGTATTTATCTATTTACGGAGTATGAAATATTTTCTTTACGTATTTTAAATTTGTTTAATACTCCGTATAAAACTTGTTTTTTCATCATAATTTAAAAGTGTCTAAAAAAATTTAGGGGCGCAACCCTTGAACCCTTGCCTTACTACTTACTGTTCCCGGTCATTTCGATTCCTGAATCAGTCACTGTGCAGAGTAATGTTATTTTGGTACAATATTTTTTAAATTGTTGTGTTCGAAGGAAAACAAATACTCCCTCCATCCCATAAAGATGGGTACTTTTTGACTAAAGTAAAAATTAAGGGAGTGATAATTTTATGTTGACTTTCCAAAAATATCCTTGATGTGATAGGTAAAAATATGATGTGATGTGTAGATTATTAGAAAAAAGGTATGATGTGATAGGTAGGGTTTGAAAAAGTAAGGGGTAAAAGTGGTTTTTTAATAGAAATGGGAAGGGGATTGTGAGACGCAATTTTTTTGAAACGTGTAATCTTTTTGGGACAGAGGGAGTATTTTTTACAAACGGAGTACATTTTTATGGTAAAATTGTTAAAGACCAAATTTTCTAAAAGTCATTTATAACTAGGGTTTTCTATATTTAGACCATATTTATCCAATATTATGTTCACGGTCCTTGTTAATTGGTACCATTCCGCATTTGGTCTTTTGTCTATTTTCCTGTCTCTATGCCGTTAGACAAGGACTAATTGTTGAATCATACTTAATTAATAATGATCGTGAATATAATATTTGATAAATATAGATTAAATATAAAAAATATCCCATTATGAAAGATTATTTAGGGAATTTACTCTTTTAAATCACTTTTAATATAAAAATTAATAAATATGAAAAATAATTTACCAAAAATTTCATATTTTTATTATGAGAATCCGTTTGAAATAGATAGGATTTAGAAAGAAATTGGGAGTACGTTATTATCTCGTTTTAAGAACATAGGAGCTTCATATTTTTTATCTCCAAAATAGAAGTATAATGTTAATAATACCAATATATAGTGCCAAAAAATTCAATGAGATAATACTATACAATGTCATTATGTCAAACTCATACTTTGTAGAAAAAAACATGGAATTTTTATGTTGATGATAAATACTATGTTTTACTCCTATTTGGAATGATTTATAATTAATTTTTAATTTCAATCTATTCTAAAATAATTTCGTATAAAAAAATGAAACTTTTGGTAAATTATTTTTAATGTTGTGCAAATTATTAACTTTTAATTTCTATATTAAAAGTGATTTAAAAAGAGTAAATTATCTAAATAGTCCTTTATAATCGGAGATTTTTTGAAAATATAAAGAACTACATACATTGTGACAAAAACATTGACTTATCGCTACAAATTAAACCATTCCTCTCCACCCAATTGTCTCTCTTTCCCACCCTCATAGCCTCTTTTTTGGGATATATTTGATGGTGGGCGTTGCGCAGTTGATTATGCTAAGCATAGAGCCTCTGCAAGTACTAGATGCATGTTTCATTCTTTGCCACCAATTTGCTATTTAAGTCTAATTTATCTTCTCTTACTGATCGTTCCGTCGAGTTTGAGATGACTCTCGAAACATGGGGCTCACCTTTTTTTTTTCTTTTATGAATCAATCAATCAATATCATCACAAATGTGACCGGAAGCAGAGAAACAAAGACGGTACGGAGCAATATACTCCGTATTACAGAATCAATATATATATATATATATATATATATATATATATATATATATATATATATACTCCGTCGTATTATGATTCCGCTTCCTCAAATCCGAGTTGAATGGACGAATGAATGTACACCTTCAACATGTAATGCATGCATGCAACAAGTCCTCGGAGTTTCATAGGACAACATAATCAACATTATATGTTTTCTACTCCATTTTGCACTCCATGTATTAAAAGAGGATCCCTTCCACATCTCTAACCTTCTTTCTTTCGTCTCATAAAATATTTTCAGATACTTTGTACTAATTAAATATTTTTTCGTTGATATAATGAAAAGATTACACTTTTCATTTTTAGAAAACATCTTTGGGATTCATATAATTTCTCTTTCATCTATATCATTTTTAATCATACAATTTTATTTTTCTTAATCTCGGTATCAATTTGAATATGAAACTTTTTTCTTTTTTTTGGAAAACAAGGAAGTATTATAACTAAGAAATCTACTTGAACATATTAAAAAAAATAGGGCATGAGAATTATGCTCGAATTAATTAGAAATGTAAGACAAAAATATTTAGTATGAAATAATATTTCTATGCGAACAAAATAGAAGTGTTAATTACGTTTGTGAGTCATTTTTAAAATAATTTTTTTTGTAGTTGAACAAATATTTTTTTAACAAAGTCAAAAAAAGAGGCTGTCTATTTTATAATTAAAGACTAAAAACATAGTTAGTTAACCATTCTTTTTGGCATCCCCTTCACATAAAAGACTGAACCCCAACCTTCATGTTTTCTAGTATCAACCTAAATAGTAAGGTCAAAGAAAATAAAAACTATAATCTCAAATGGTCAATAGAAGTGACCATGTTTCTTATATGTGCAAGAACCTCAGCTCGTGTGGAACTTGATCATTTTATATCACCGTTGTCAAGAATCCAACTCGAATTTATTTCTTTGACACTCACCACAAGAAATGACATCCCACTTGAACATACCAATCGAGTATTATATATATACGTCATGCCTCTAATACCATCCATAGTGCATCTGATCTGTTCATGGAAGTGGCGTGAGTTGAGTTGGCAGTGTCATGTCATCATGTGATCACCATGAACACTACCTTATTTATGTGTAAGTGAGCGCAAATTCTACCACACAATCGGATGTACGGGAAGAACTATACAATCGGCCATACGGGAATAAACATACAGTCACTTATATTTTCATCCAAACACTTTTGAATTGAAAGAGAAATGACTTATTATTATTTTCTTTGTAACATAACATATTTTAAGTACTCCATAAACTAAAAAATAAAAAGAGTTTGGATGGGAAAAAATTAAAACAAAAATTAAGAAAAAAGTTTATTTATTTAAATGATTAAAGATACTTTCTCCTTCTATGATTATTTGTCCAGTTTTCATTTTTTAGTCAAAACTGATGAATTTTGACAACTAATTAAATAGAATTGATATTAGATATTGATATAAAAATAATTTTTTTAGATTTTTTATATAATAAATTTCAAAATATTTTTTTATCAAATCAATGTATCATATAAGTTTTATTTAATTATAGGTCAAATAATAAAATTTATTGACTATAAAAGTTAAAACTTGACAAATACTCAGAGACGAGGATAATATAATTTAATTTAATAAAATAGATAAATATTAAAGAATAATTTTATAAATTAGTAAAAGTAGAGTACTATTTTTTTTTGAATGGAAAAGTAGAGTGGTATTAGTATTAGAGTAAATTTCTAAAATGGTACTCAATAATTATATGTTTTCCCAAATTGGTCCCCAAAATTAACTAATTTCTGAGACGGTACTCGTTAATTGAGAATAATACTCAGTTCATTCCCACCGACTAACGGCCGTTAAAACGGTGATAAAACGAAGTTAAGCCTTATATATATTCACAAAATGGTACTTTAATTCCTAACGGGGTATTTTAGTCCATTTTTGAAATAAAAATACATTAATTATGGTAAAATATTTTAAATTTTATAGGATGACAATATAATACTAAAAACTATAAATATAATTTTATAAATTTGACAGTAAATTTTTCATATTATTTAGAAGAATATAATGTGAATAAAATGTTTAAAAACGGTAAAAAAATCATCCTAAATAGGAGTTTAATATAAAGAAAGTATGGTACCAAAATATGAGTTCTTTTTTGATGTTTTACTCTTGTTTATGGTGATTTCTTTAATTTATTAAACATTATTTTATTTACATGATATTCTTGTAAATAATTGTAAATAATCTAAAACATTTAGTTTCAAATTTTAAAAATTATATTTATAGTTTTTTAGTACTATATTGTCATCCTATAAAATCTAAATATTTTTTCATGATTAATACTTCCTCTTTGAGTACTTGTCTACTTTACTTTTTTGATCAAAATTAGTAAACTTTGACCTCACATTAAATAAAAATGATATTAGATATTGGTACAAAAATAGTTTTATTAGATTTATTCTATCAAATATTTTTAAAATATTATTTTATATAATTAATATAAAATATGTATATGTTTTATTTAATTATAGTTCAAATGTTGAAAATAGTTGTACGAAAAAAATTAAAATTGGACAAATATTCCAAGACGGAGGTAGTATATTTTTATATCGAAAATATACCAATTTGAGAAAACACTCAGTTTAACACAGTTAGTCGAGGGGCTGAACTCAACATTATTTTCAAGGGAGAACTCCTTAAATAGAAGTAAAAAACTACTTCCTCCGCCCCAAATTAAATTACTCCGTATATGTTTACTATTCTTCATATAGTCAAATTTCATTTACATTCTTTCTTTATATTCATTAAACATTTGATAAAATAATATGGTCGTGTCACCATTAGTTGTATAGGTCTTTTGATGTAGTTTTTGAAAATGTATTTTTTATTTTTAATTATACACCATTTTTCATATAAAATGATTTGAAAATAACTTCAGTCAAACATCGTAAACCGAAACATGCGATTTAAATTGGGACAAAGAGAGTATGAAAATACCAAAATAAAAGTCATAAATTTTTTCAAACCAAAATATGAGTTTACACTGTCATTGTTACACGACCACACTCACCACACTGTTACATTGTAACTGCCAAATTATCACCGCCAAACTGCCATCTGTCGCCGTGGATTACCGACGGTTGACTGATCATACTGCTATATTACACTATCATTACTTTTCCATCACACTACCATTATATTATTATTTTGACCTTAAAATACTTAGAAGTCTTATTTTGGTATTTTTCATGTTTTTTACCCATATTCAGAGAGATTTCTTTATTCTCAATTACTCAGTACTATATGGGAAATAATTAATTTTGGGAACTAATTTGAGAAAACACATAATTATTCAGTATATTTTTGGGAATTATTCTTAGACTCTGTTTGGTATACGGAATTCAATCATAGAATTGGAATTGAGGATAACAACTTCAATTCTGCTGTTTGGTAGTCCAAAAGTATGTGAATTTAGAATTTGTAGTGTCAAAAATGAATTGAATTGAAAAATTCAATTTCATCGAAATTAGTTTCATAGAATTTTAATTTATAATTCAATTCCAATTCCGTCAATTTCATATACCAAACGGAGCATGAGGATTCTTAGTATTAAGACCGAGTTCTTTGACTTGAAAAAATTAAGTTCTTCTTAGTATTATAACTTCTTCTAACTCCTTTCAGTTTATTTCAATTTCTTCCATTTCCTTCCAAATTCTTCCAGTTTCTTCCAACAATGACTTTAAAATGTGATTACATATGATTAATATGAAATGACATTATATATCCAAATTTATAATATAGCACCTCAAACACAGACAATGATAAACTTTTTTTAATCCAAAATTAGAACTTGCTTACATATTTATTTGAATGAATGATAATTTAAGTGAGTGATTTTTTATACTTAAATTCCAATGTAAAAAACACGGCTAAGTGAGTGAGAATGTATGTCCAAATTCAAAACTGGTGCCGTTAGCGTGACAGGAATTGTTCTTTTTGAAATCTGCAATGATGGCCTTTTTCACTTTGACCGGATGAAGAGACTTTACTCCAGAGCTATACCTCAGCTGTACTGTACCGTCTTCTCCATTTTTGATTACTTCGTCTTCCTCCTCCTCCTCCTCCTCTGAGAACGTAATGCACTTTATTTAATCTTGCTTTTCTTCCTTTCAGTGTTTTTTAACTTTTAGGGACGTCTTTGCGAAGCCATTGCCCATGACGAGCACGATGAATGGAGGCACTTGTATGACAGCGAGAGCCTTCATGATTTTCGCCATTTTTGCAGCTTCAGCTTGCCGATGCTGGGGCGTTACTTATACTGACCCCAGAGATGGTAAAATTTTATAAAATAAAAAACTATTCATCTGCTTCATTTTTTAATTTCATAAACCGTATTTTTCTTCCACCTTTTCAGTTGATGCGATTACGAGTTTATATGTTAGTTTGGGGAATCCGCCGCTTCCCGGATGGAATACGACGGAGGTAGACCCTTGCGCGGAGGCGAGCAACTGGCAAGGCGTGAAATGTGTCTTCTCTAACATAACCGGGATGTAAGAATGGATGAATGTTCTGATTGATTGATCTCAATTTGGCTGCAAATTTCAGAGTTTGATTAATGTTCATTGTTGTCTCAATTTTGATGGGGACAGACTTCTCAGTGGAGCCAATTTGGGGGGTGAACTGAGCCAGGACCTGGGAAATTTCACTTCACTCATAGAGATGTATTTAACTAATTACTTCTAAACCCTAGTTGAATGCTTAATAAATCTTCCATGTTATAGCATTTTCACTGACATTGTTCATGAATCTCAAAGAAGTTCTGATTGAATTAGGGATTTGAGCAACAACCACATTGGTGGAAGCATACCATCCAGTCTGCCCTCAACTGTACAAACTCTGTATGGATCATGGCTGCAACCTTAATTCAATTGCTTTAAGGAAAGCTCCATTCTCTGAACATACATTGTTCTTGCTTTTTTGTCAATAGTTCCCTTTCAGGCAATCAATTATCGGGGAGGATTCCGGACACAATGTCCACATTAGGCCTAGTGACTGACCTGTATGCTCTTTATCTTCACCCACATGTTTTTTTCCTTTACTTAATAAAAAAAATATTATTTTGGGTGATCTAATGCTCCCTCTAGGTCACTGAGTAACAACCGTTTGACTGGAAGTATACCTGATGCTTTTCAACAGCTTCCAGCATTGACAAACCTGTATGCAATTTAGTGTTTAGTTTTAAAGGGTTATTACTCTTTCTGAGTGTAAATTGAACTCTGAGCTTTTAACTGTGGTGCAGGAATTTGTCCGGGAACAACTTAAGTGGTCAACTTCCTCCTTCAATGGGGAATTTGTCTTCTCTCACCACCTTGTATGTATTCATTCTCCTTAGTTTTTTTTTTCAAATAATCAACTTGGTGGTCTCTGGAAAATTTTAAAAAGGCTAAATTGCTCTTGGTTTTGATGCGTAGAGTAGAGAAGTTGTTGCTCTTAGGAGTTAGGAGTCTTAGCGAATTCTTGGAATCCTTCATGTCAAAGCATTTTATGCAACATAAGATTGTTGAGATTTTGAACGTTTGTGTTTATCATTTGCAGGCACTTGCAAAACAATCAGTTGTCTGGTTTTCTTGATGTTTTAGAGGGACTTCCTCTTAACGATTTGTACTCTTCTATCCCTCCTTACGAATATGTACTCCTATTAAAGTACATGAATTTGTTTTTATTCTGGTCTTGTTGTTGCATGGAAATCATCTCCATATTGGCAACATCTTGTTTTCTTTTTTCACAGAAACATTGCGAATAATCTTTTCTTTGGGCCTATACCTAAGAAATTGCTGAGCATTCCAAACTTCAGGTGACTATCAATAGCCAATGCTATTTGTCACTTCTAACCTCTTAACTTAATGTTTAATTCACAATAATACTTTGTCACACGTCTACTCTTATATTCATGATGCAATACCGACTTCATTTTCAGTAAAGATGGAAACCCATTCAACACTAGTGTCATCCCTTCACCACCAACATTACCACCTCCTCCTCCACCCACATTTACACCACCACCTTCACCGGTTGGAGTTCCTCCTCAACCACCACCACCACATAGTGAACCCTTCTCACCACCAGGATTACAAGCTCCCACGGGGGAAAAAGATGATGGTGAACTTAGAAACAACAAAACAATTCATATTATTGGAGGGTTGGTTGCATTTCTTGTGCTCCTGTGTTTATGCCTTTGTGTGCTTTCACGATGCTGCGATAGATCACAAAGTTCAGATAAAGGCCACAAAGTATGTGCATTTCTCGCACTTTGTGCAAGAGATCACAAAGTTCTAAATGCTCAAGGTAGCAATAATTATAGCTCAGAGACATTGCCTGAGACCGGGTTGACAAAACATTCTAGGTTAAAGTCTTCCTGGTCTGACAAGGACTATGATGATCATCAGATGGATACACGAGTGGTGGATATCCCACCACCACCACTACCTCCCTACATGTCTCTCCCTGCTAAAAGAATGATTCCGGACACAACTTTTCCTCATGTAACCACAATGAAGCTTTCTAGATTAAATGGGAGCTCTGGAAATTATTACACAATTGCAGATCTCCAACAATATACAAATAGTTTTTCTCAGGATAATCTTATCGGAAGTGGCATCCTTGGAGCAATGTACAAAGCTTACCTTCCTACTGGAGAGGTAAACACACATGCACACACACATAGAGCTTCCTGACAAAATCACTGGTCCAACATTTGTATTTTGGCTTTTAGTTTATTTTTCACTAAAGTTCTATTGTTCAGCTGTTAGCAGTCAAGAAATTGGATAAAGATGTGGCAAGGTGTCAAACTGATGAAGAATTTGCTAAGCTGATCTCTGCAATCTCAGGACTTAAACACGATAACATTGTTAAACTTGTGGGCTACTCTCTAGAACATGGTCAAAAGCTACTAGTTTATGAGTATTGCAATAATGGCACCCTTTATGATGCATTACACATGGATGATGATATGCATAGACAACTTTCGTGGAATGTTCGAGTACGGATTGCACTTCAAGCTGCTAGAGCACTAGAGTAAGTTTAATGTAGTAGAATACACCCAATACACTTCCATTATATATTTTTTTAATTGAATAAACACAGAATATTTTACGCTGTTGTATTTACAAACTTATCCATTAATTTTTTAAAACCTAAAGGTATATGCATGAGGTCTGCCCCCAACCAACTTTGCACCGGAACTTTCGATCTGCTAATGTCCTTCTAGATGAAAAACTCAATGTGCACGTTTCAGACTGCGGGTTGGCTTTTCTTATGCCATCTAAGTCCCTGGCTGTGGTAATACTCCGTACATTATAAAAAAATCACATCCTTTTTGTAATAGAACTAAAATTTCAAGAGAATTCAATTGTTGTTAACTTCAATTAAATCATGTATTCTGATGCTTCAGCTGCAAGGTTGTGGTTATGGTGCACCAGAACTTGAACTGGGAAGCTATACTTATCAGAGTGATATTTACAGCTTTGGAGTTGTTCTATTAGAGCTACTTACAGGGAGGAAATCATATGACAGGTAGCATTCATTTGAGCATGGATTCTATTAAATAAACATCTAAGCCAAATAAGAAGTGCTTGTGAGTTGTGAGTGCATCAAGTGTTAACAAGGCAATTAGCAAGCAATCTATAAACTCAAATTCCAATTTCTAGGTCACGACCTCCAGGCGAACAGGTTCTGGTTAGATGGGCAGTCTTGAAGCTTCATGATATAGATGCATTATCCAGAATGGTTGATCCTTCTCTAGCTGGGGCATATCCGTCCAAGTCTTTATCTCGGTTTGCTGACATAATTTCCTTGTGTGTTCAGGTCAGCTTTATTTTCTTTTTTCGTTACATTTACTCAAATTGGTGCCTGCAAAAGTATTTTTAGATTGGAACTAAATAAATGCACCTGGATTTTGATCCTTCATAAATGGAATTTTCCCAACAAGAAAATAAAAACATTTAACAACATAATACCCTCAAAAAAATTGTGAAGTGTTAATGATTAAGGTGATCTTCTCTTGTACCTACCACAAAAGCATATAATGGTGCACCAACACACAAACTCTTTTATATACTTCACAATTCACTTCAAATAGGCATCCACAAGTCCACAACAAAAAAGGAAGCAAGATTTGAAAAAAAAAATAAAAACTTGTCCATCAAATGAGGAAATATCTGGACACAATGCTTTCAGCCTGGAAAGAACTTTAAAACATGGACCTAGTCAACCTACAGTCCTACACTAGTTTAGGAATAAATGAAAGCTGGGACACTAAGATCCAAAATCAGGACAAAACATGTATGGAATATAGATTGACATCTTGGACATTACAAGGAAACTAAGACATTATGCACCATATTAATATTTCAAATTCAAATACAAACAGATGCTTAAGTGCGTATTAATATTTGACTATTGGAATACATCATCAAAACTCACTTGTGTGCGTGAATTCCTTCACGTTTTTAATTCCTTCACAGCTTTTTTCTTTAAAGATTTAATATCATATGTTTGAATTGGACAGCCGGAGCCAGAATTCAGGCCTCCTATGTCTGAAATCGTGCAAAATCTGCTACACATGACGTAGGGGAGACCATTGAGTGAGGACACGAACCGAGAGAGTGTTGTGTGGATACATTCACAGTTTCTTACATGTAGTGGCTGAGGCACCAAGCGAATGTTTCTCTAGTTCATGCAAGAGCAAAGAATGTAGATATCATTCTCTCGTGTATTGAAGATTTGATGAATTTGCATACGCTTCAATTTATTTCTCCTGTATATTCTGGTGATTTGCTTTCATACTTCAATGGCATTATTGTACTCTCCTCTGGTTATGGATCCTTTAGACCACAAAAACAAGAAGCTGAAAAGCATTATATACATTTTTATCAAAGAAGAGTTTTACTCTCTGCGTTGCGGAATCTTGAAAGCAGTGGTAAAATGTGTTAAAAGTTGACGTAAATTGCCAAAGTGACACAATGCGGTAAGAATTTCATGTACAAATGTTCAAAATGCCGCACAAATTCTTCGACAAGAATTCTTCATCCACTATGCTTAGCTCAAGGAATTTGAAAAGGAAAAGAAAAGAGAATGATAATGAATTTTTTTTCTTGTTTGGTTAGAGAGGAAAAGTGAAAACAAATGGAAGCAAACATAATGTAGTATTCAAAATATTTGGTTAAGAAAAGGGGAGAAACTGTTTTCTTTTCCTTCCTAATTATTTCTTGAATCAAACATAATGTTAGTGATACCATGTCAAAAAATTAATTCAACTAAACCTCAAGTTTGTGGTTGTAGATTAATAAAAAGTTTTTATATTTCAAAATATAATTAGGGAGTGACACTAATTAAAATGAATATACATAGCATTGGAAAGTAAAAAACATATATTCTCACCCTAAAATAAATGTAGTATTCATACACTACTCTTTAACCATTAGATTTCAGATTTTCAATTAAAAATAAGTTATAGCTAAAGGTATGACCATTCACTCAACCAATTAAATTTTTTTTCATCGATCATTGTCATCAACCATGATTCCAAATTATTTTTTATAAAATGTTTGTTATCATATCTAAGTGTAATTAATACAGAGTACAAATTTCCCAAAGGAAAAAAAATTAAAAGAGGAAATAGAAGCAGCAAATCACAAATTGATAAACTATTATTGACTACTTTAATTAGATTTAATGTTTTAAAAAGATTATCTAACATTATCGTTTAAATTTAACATTTTCAAAGTTAATTTGTACGTAAAAAAATGTTCCAAAACACTATTTGAAAAAAATATTTGTAACCAAGGCCAACATTTTTTCATCCATTCCCTGCTATTCATCAAGCTCAACAAACACAATTTTTTGGTCTTGAAGCGTTCATAGAATTAGGAAATTAAGCTCTTTGGATAGAAAACCAGTTTCGAAAATTGTTTTCCTAATACAGAGCATAACTATAGGTATTTTCCTATTAAATACACCCCATCCTAAAAATCATGTTTTAGTTGCGATATTTTTTAGAAATATCTATTTTTTATTTATCTATATATTTTTATTGATTACTCCATATTTGATAAAATAAAATATTTTTATTGTATCTTGTCTTATAGAACTTTAATATTTTTAAAATATGTAATTTGAACTTTTTATTTCTCTATCAAAATTTGTAAAATAAATAATTTTAAAATAAATACGGAGTATAATTTTACACGTTGTTTGAAATGATATATGACTTTTAGAATGGAGGTAGTATTAAATTAAGGTTAAAATTAAGATAAGATAAAAATATTAAGATGTGTGGGCCACATAAAATGGGATAATCACATGTAAGTAGCTAGCAATAGCATTATGGTGCTACCATTTTAGAAGTGGAAAATGCCAATCCAAAGTGGGAAAAAGAATGCAAAAAAGTCAGTAAGGTGGAACTAATTGGGTAATCAAATCAAGTTCGTAATTAGAGGCCTTTGGCTCCATTTTTAGCTTTTTGGAACTCATCAAACACTTTTTTTTGACAACCATCAAACAATTATTATTATTATTTGACTTTTCACGATCTCCAATGCAATACTTTGATCATCAATATCAATTCCTTGCCGTTTTTATATAAGTATATATATATTATAAAAACAATATATTTCAAAACTATGTTTCAAAATAAATACAACGCAGCACTTTGACAATCAATATCTCCATTTTTATATGAATATATATTATAAAAATAATATATTTCAAAACAATGTTTCAAAATAAATCTATTGATAATAAATTTATATTAAATTCAATGTATTTTTTCGTAATATACGGTCAAAGTTTAAAAAGTTTGACTGCAAAAGTAAAATTGGGAAATTAATTTTAGGACGAAGGGAGTATCATTATTTTTTTATTATTAAAATTATTATTACTATTACTATTATTATTATTGTTGTTGTTGTTGTTGTTTTATTTTATTTTTTTCTGTTTTTGTGAAGGGAGAAAGATTAAAGTAGGACTAAAACATTGAAAATATACCAAAATAGGACTTCCATGTTTTTTTCCCCGAAATAGGACTTACATTACCAAACACGGTCATATACATTACCAAAAAAGTATAGTAATGTGTACATGTACACTGCCACATTACCACAGTGCAAAGTCAAATTACCAAAGTGTAAAGTCCTATTTCGGAAAAAAAACATGAAAGTCCTATTTTGGTACTTTTTTTCTATGTTTTAATCCTATTTAAGGTGATTTAGCACATTTACATTTTTTTAATACGGAGTGCTTCGTAATTTACCTTATCTCAGTGACCGTGCTATCGAGAATGAGTCTCATCCTATTAGTATAAAAAATGTTGTAGTCTTAATTTTAATTAGAATTTGAAATTTGGTAATTGAATGCGATAGTAATTTTAAAAATTTTGAAGTTTTGTAACTCTATTCTCAAGTCCAAAATAATAGTTTGAAATTTATATATCTAGAATATAGAGTTAAAAATATAAAACTTAAAAGTTACAAAAGAAGATCCATTATGTTAATGGGTATTGTCTAAAATCTCCATTTTATTTGAGATTAATTGTTTCGACAAGAGCAATATCTATGTACACATATCGTTCCAAAACTCTAAGAATCAAGTACATTATTGTTATTGTGATTAAAGATTACCTTTAGTATTTTTTCCGCATTTTGAAAAGGTTTTGAAGTCTACCTTCTTAATTTTATTTAATAAAACTAAGTGGAATTATATAAAGTGAATAATAATCAATACGGAGTAAAAGAAAAAGAAAGAAAAAACCAGCGGGGAGTTTGGCGAAGTGTGAAGGAAAGGAACCTGGTAAAACCAGCAAGAGAAGCAAGTAAAGCTTCCCTTTTATTTACTCCATTATTTTTATTTATTTTTCCGAGTAAATAATAATGTATGAAATGTGAACTCGATTCTCAACGAAGAAGTCGTACGAAGTCTTCTACCGACTCGTTTAAGTTTTTTCAAACAAAAAAAAAAGAAACACAAATTTTCTTTTTGTTTTTTGTTTTTTGTTTTGTTTTCATTCTTGGAGCTTCCCTCAGCTGTGATCTTGACAGTGATTTCCATTTCCGAATTCCAGTTTCTGTTGAGGTGGGTCTGATCATATCACATTCCCGTGGGTTTCTGCTCTGCGGCGGTGGAACGGCGGATTCCGTCGGTGCTCGATCAGCCGTCTCTTTCCCATGGCCAAACGCGGATACAAATTGCGTATCCTTCCTAGCTCTTTGAACTCTACTTGGGTTTTGTTTTACTGGGGATTTTAGTTTGTTTTCTCATGTATGATCTGAAGAAGTTTTTTAATTATTTGAAAAGATCTTTTTTTTGAGGTAATGTGTTTATTATTGGATCTTGGCTTTTGGGAAAGTTGAAGGTGGGATTTAATAATCTCCGGATGAAATGGATTCTCTTGTTTATTTCACTATTGAGTTGTTTCTGAAAATGGTAGCCGGGCCTAAACAAGTAAAACATTTAGATTGACTCAAGAGGAAACATTTGGTTTAACTTTGTTGAATTAGTTTCTATTTTTCTTCATGTTCCTAACCGTTTGAATTGAGTGGAGTAGAAGTAAGGTTATTATATCACTATATAGAAGGACCGTTATGTTGGTTAAGGCATCATACGAGGAGTTTTATGTTATTTTTTTGTGGTTCTTGACTGGAATGGATATAGAGGAGTTTGTGGCACATTCCGGGAATGTGAACTGTTTAAGGTTTGGTAAGAAGACATGTCGGCTGTTTGTTACGGGGGGCGATGATCAAAGTGTGAACCTTTGGTCAATTGGCAAACCAACCTCCTCTTCGTCAGTAAGTTGATACGTTGATCTTTTCATAGCTTTTGCTTGATTGTGGTCTTTTTATTTTGTTCACAAACAAATTCTTATGTATGTATGATTTTGGATTTCATATTTCAAGAGCAAAATGTATGAAAGTATATGGGAGATTAACAATGCATTTTTGACCAAATTATAAGCGTTACTATTTTTATTATTTCATCGGAGTTTGTTATCCTTGCCCATATTCTACTTTTCAAGTTATTGTTATAAATTTATTATGGAGTATTAGTTTTCAAATGATTTTATTACAAAGTTATTCGTTTTTTTATAATTTCTGATAGAGTACTATTTCCTTGAAAAACTAGTTATTTCATCATGAAGGGTTTAATAGTGTGCATCCATGACTCAACCTCACTTTCATCCATGTAATATTTTCTACAAGTTAAGGATTCATGGAAATACCGTTAGCAGATAACTGATTTTTAAACACATTCTTTTTTTTTGTTGCGGGAAGTGCTGAAAAGTTGACTTCCCCTAGAAATAACTTGGCTAAAAAATATTGATGTTGTGATATCCTCATGATATTCAGCTGTGTAGCTAAGAATCATTCTCTCAAAAAACTTTGCAGACCTTCTCTGGCCACACAAGTCCAGTGGAATCCGTAGCTTTTGATTCTGCAGAAATTTTTGTGGCTGCTGGAGCTTCATCTGGTTTAATAAAGATGTGGGATCTAGAGGATACAAAAAGTAAGCCTGCTTTTCAATTAGCTTCATAAGTGACTTAGTTGCATGCATTTCGTTTCACAGAGATATAGAGCATATCACACTTTGCATGCATTCGAAACACTTACTATCTGAAGTGTAATCCTGGATTGTGTTTATGTAGCTCCAACAAGTTCTTTATTTTCATCTGTAACGGTTGCAACTTGCAAGCCTGATTTCTCCGTGTCTATATGTGACTTACATGCTACAATAGTGTGAGCTCTAATAATGGAACTTCTAATCTTTCGGTTATTCTCGAAGTGTAGTGATTCGCACTCTCAGTGGACACAGATCATATTGCACTGCTCTTGAATTTCATCCGTTTGGGGAATTTTTTGCTTCCGGGTCTATGGATACCAACCTAAAGATATGGGATGTAAGAAAGAAAGGATGTATACACACCTACAAAGGTCATACACGAGGAATCAGCACAATAAGATTCACTCCTGATGGTCGATGGGTAGTTTCTGGTGGATTTGATAACGTTGTTAAGGTACTTTCTATGCTAGTTTTGGAACAAATGCGTATTTTTCTTTGCTTTTGCCATACCATATTTTTTTTCCTTTGGTCAGGTATGGGATCTAACAGCTGGAAAGCTTTTACATGATTTCAAACATGAAGGGCATATTCGATCCATAGATTTCCATCCCCTTGAGTTTCTTCTGGCAACAGGTGTGTGCGAAACCCCTCTATAGTATTAGTTGTCTTGGCTTTTTGTACTTGTGTTACTCTATTGTATGTGTCTTTCTGTATCTTTTATGAGTTTGGGCTTTTTGTGTTACTTGAGTCGGGGGTCTCTTGGAAACAGCCTCTCTACTTTTGGGTGGGGGTAAGGTATGCATACACACACACGCTCCCCAGACCCTACATTAGTGGGATTCAACTGGGTTGTTGTTGTATTTGTGACAAAACTGAACTCCTGCAACAGCAGACGATATATTCATTTTTGGAGATGACACATTGTACTACAACTATAATGCAAGAACTACTGAACTAGCTGTCAATAAAGAGTTGTTTCATCTGAGCTTGCATATGTCATGAGGCATGGAACTTGTGGATCTATTTGTTCCATCCTTACGAATATGCTCGTGTATATAACTACAAATATCTGGCTTCACTGTATATGTTTAAGCATAATGTTTTATATTTTATTTCAATCGAGAACATTTGGTCCTTCTGTGCATTGAACCTAGTGCTCTACATGCTATCCAGGTTCAGCAGATCGTACTATAAAGTTTTGGGATTTGGAAAATTTTGAAATGATTGGATCTGTGAGGCGTGAAGTATGTTAGTCCTTCCTTTTGCCCTTATTTGTTCTGTATTTTATATTTTAAAATCTAATTTAGTTATGGGGAACGTAAAAGGATTCAAAATTCTGATAAGCCGGAACCTAGTCAGAATCACTCCCTCTTCCATGTAGCTACAACAACCAAGCCTTATCCCACTAGGTGGGGTCGGCCACATGGATCAAACAATGCCATTGCGCCCGGTCAAGTAGCGAGATCATTCACGCGATGGTCTCCTTTGATCACTTCGTGTCAAGTTTTCTTAGGTCTACCTCTTCCTCTAACCACACGTCTATCCACTATTTGATCAACCCTTCTCACCGGATGCTCTATAGGTCTTGTCTCTACATGTCCAAACCACCCTAGACGGGCTTCCACCATCTTCTCTATAATAGGTGCCACTCCAATTTTAGCTCTCATATCTTCATTCCTTATTTTATCCATACGCGTAAGACCGCTCATCCAATGAAGCATCTTCATTTCGGCCACACTAACCTTGTGTTCATGTTCACCCTTTGCTGCCCAATACTCCATCCCATACCCTTTGGTCTTGCATGTGCCCTTGTTGGCCATGTGCACGTATGAATTCATGATTGGATTGTACTTGGCCTACACCTAACTCTAGGCTAGTGGCATGTCTGCTATTGCAACCACACACCACCTAGCCTATATCTATCCCTAGACCTATAGCTTGTGGGTTAGCATATAGCCACATGCACATTGATGAACCCATTCTAGACCCCATGATCGGCTGGCTGGCTGAACAGGTCCTTACTGCCGGTCCCATCATCGGCTGGCTGACTTGTTGAAGTTGAAACTCTAAGTAGGCTATGTATGACATTATACCTTCAGTTTATGTAGGTATTTTAAATTGTCAATTACGCATAGCTTTGAACAGATTGCATGACTTTGTTTGGATTACAGGCTACAGGAGTACGTTCAATGGCCTTTCACCCTGATGGAACAACTTTATTTTGTGGACTAGATGATAGTCTGAAGGTTAAGTCTTTCCTCTAATGAAATTATCACCCTCGCATTGACAATGGAAGTAGTGCTTACATTGTTCACTTCCTCTGAACTTTAGGTGTATTCATGGGAACCTGTACTTTGTCATGATTCTATTGATATGGGATGGTCAACGCTTGGTGATCTTTGCATTCATGATGGAAAACTTTTGGGTGGTACATATTACCAGAGCTCAGTAGGGCTTTGGGTAGCAGATATTTCGGTACTTACCTCTAAAATGTGAATGTTTAAGAACTCAAATTTTACCTTTTTGTTTGTTTTCACATTTTAGAGTATCCTTATATATCCCCCTTCAATAATGTATTTTTTCCTATGTCAGCTCATTGAACCGTATGGTTCTTCTATGAATGCCAATCAGAATAGCAACTTGGAGCAAAAACATGAACAAAAGGAAAGTGCAGTGGAGATATTAGGGAGCAATAGAAGTTCAAATTCAAGTATCCGTTGCTCATCTCCCGATAATGATTCCAAAGATATAAAGAATATATATGTCGATCGTAAGTTAATGAACATTTTAAGCAAATATGATTTGCAACCATAATTAGCTCTGCCAGTGGTGGATTCTTGAACTGATAATATATGCCACTATTATGCATTTAGATGCCAAATGCTGAAACTTAAGAGCCTGTATATTACAATGTCTCTCATTTGGTTTTTATCTAAAAGCAGGATTAGGACTATGCAGAGAATGCAAAATGTGGAGGTTTACTCTTGAAATAGATAACCTTTTCTTTAACTTTGTATCTTAATTCTGTGATTTTATGGTGCATTTTCCTATCCTTATTTTTAGTGATGTGTTATACTCCCTCCTTCCCCAAAAGAAATTGGCACTTTGACTTCATGGAGTTTTTGAAAAGTGCTGAAATTTGAAAAGTGAGTGTTTGTAATTAGTTTAGAAGAGCGAGAAGCTCAGGATCGCTGTGAGCCACATATTTCTTAAAAAAATCAGGGAAGTGTTAAGTTTATTTTGAGATGGACCGAAAAAAAGGTGTAAAGTTCTTTGGGGGACAGAGGGGTATATTTTATATATTTAACAATAACTAATATTAAATATTTCATTGTGCAGGTGAAGATCCTGTCACTACCAAGGAGGTTGGTTCTCTTCATTCTACTGATGTTATGCCCCAACCTGATTGTAAGGAGAGTGATCCTTTAGGCACTCAGAAGCAGAATTCTGTTAAAGTGGTGAAGAGAAAAACCAAAGGACCTGCCAACAATAAGTCTTTCGTTGCCCCAGTTCTGGTTCCTCATGACAATCCAGATCGAAGGGCCTTGGCCAGTCCTAGAAGGGAAGTCAGTTTGACTCCTACAGCCAGTGCCAGTTTGCCCATGAAGAGGTCTCATCTAAAGAGGTCATCAAACAACTTTGATATGGAGAAAACAATTGAGCCAGAGCCAATTCAGAATACCTTCAAGGAAAAAGGATCGACTGTTAAAAATGATGACGAGAAGTCGGAGAAACCTGTATTACACTCAGCAACCCCATGTCAAGCAACAGGCAAGTTCATTAAATTTGTCATCATTGGTTTGTATCACATGGCCTTGTTTTACGGTGATTGTGTGGGCAGACGAGATTGGATAGGATGTGAGGTGGCCTGGGCATGTGAGGCGGCGGAATGCTGACGCCCTAGTGCGTAGACGCGAGAGGCTTACGTTGGTGGTGGGAAAGTAGGGGAAGAGGTAGACCTAAGAAGAACTAGAAGGAGGTTATTAGACAAGACTTGGGACTTCTTGGCTTCTTGCCCTTACTTAGGATATGACTTTATATAGGAGCGTTTGGAGAGATATGATTAGAGTAGTTGGCTAGGTGGCTCGGGTTGGAGGGGTAGTCTTTTGTACTTGTGTGCGTGCTTTGTATGCCTTGTATGTTTGGTGCTTTTTGATGTCAATATTTTTCCTTTGTTAACTCTAGTTTGTTCTCATCCGTGCTGTATCTGTGCTTTCTTATCTTCTATGATCTTTTCTCTGCTTCATTATCTCATGTGCTTTATTATCTCGTGGGATCTTTTTACTTGTGCAGCTTGAGTTGGGGTCTCTTGGAAAGAGCCTCTTTACTTTTGAGTAGGGGCAAGGTTTGCGTACCCAGCCAGCAGACCATACTTTTGTAGGATCCAATTGGGTTGTTGTTGTTGACCTTGTTTTACTAGAGTAATTCACAATTAATTATTATCATCAAGTTACCACCTTTTAGGGATTTTTCTCACCAACTAGGCAACTATGGCCTAAAAAATAAGCATTAGTATTGCTTCCAAAAATAGTTAGAGTTCCTTCATTATTACCAACTCGAGGAAATTATATTATCACTCTTGATTAACAATTCTTTTTTACATACTCTTTCCATCCCTCAAAGTCAAAAGTCAAAACCTATACTAACTTATTTTTGGATGTCCCATAAATTTGTCAAGTATGAATATATAATAATTTGGACGGGTTCTATAGGCTTATATTTGACAACTCCACTTAAGTTCTATATATGAAAAGAATACTACATTCATGAAAGGAAAATACAGTCCATTCAATAATATTAACTGTCAATTGTTCCTAAAAAACTGTCAGTTGTGCATCAAATACAATTTCCTAATTATGTGCATTTTCTCAATCATGACATTTATTGAAACTCTCCCTAGACCTACTTTGTGGGATTTTACTGGGTTTGTTTTTTGCTTGTTGTTCTCTATCATCACATTTAGTTGATATAGTAGAAGGTTGCCTATATTGCCTATGTGGAAGAATTATTATGCTCCATGCTTGGTATATGAAAAACTTCGAGGAATATAGCTCAATCAATAAGATTATTAAATAGAAGTGTAGGATGAAGAGGTAGATGCATTTTTTAATTTGGTTTAAAATGGCTGCACCAGATGTAGAAGGAAGACAAATGCAACCCAGTACCATGGGCCAAGATAATTATTGATAGTTACCTCAGTCATAACTATTTGTACTCTCTGCGAAGGAAATGAATGCTGAAGTTTCATGAAGTGTTATCCATATTAGGAATACCCTATTTATCACTCTTGAAAATATATATAATGGTAGCAATGGAAATTGTCTTTTGTAGTCGTTTGTTCGAAGTTCTGTGATACAGGATGTATGTAATGTATTTATTACTTTTTTTTAAAGATCTATTCTTTGTCTGCAGTTCTGTTTGCAAAATGAATAAAAGTTGTTGTTGCTAGCCTGCTAGGAAATTTAATGAAATGTTATCCGTATTAGGAATACACTATTTATCACCTTTGAAGAAGAATTTAATGATACACATGGAATAATGTCTTCTGCAATCATTTGTTTGATGTTCTGAAATCCAGGATGTAATTAGTGTATCTGATACTTTCATGAAGATCTGTCATTGTTTTGCTTGCAGTTCTGTGAGCAAAATGAATGAACAATGTCGTAATTAATAATTATGGAGTACAACTATTATTGTTGTTGTTAACTTATTTTATGTTGTAATTATTATTATTATTATTATTATTATTATTATTATTACAGAGTATTATTTTTATTATATTTTTACTCGTATTATTATTATTATTGTTGTTGTAATTATTATTATTATTATTATTATTACTCAGGAGTATTATTTACTATTATTATTTGTGTTACTAATCAATTATTATTCATACTATTTTATTGCCAGTGGCTGTGGCACCAGGAAGGACACGTAGTTTAGTTGAGAGATTCGAGAGAAGAGAAATACCACACGTTGATACCCGCCACACTGACACAGTTCTTTGTTCAAAACCTGAAGAAGCAAAAACATCCCTGTTACAGGTGAAATATTTTGTCTTTTCAGTGGGATTCTTCATATCTAGGATGTTCCTAAGTGTAGAAGCAAAACCAAGGAAGCTTTGCAGAAAGTTACTTTCTGTATGCATTGTGGTGGCATTCCAGTTTGACATTTTAAAAAAAATCCTTGCATTCAGGGTGAGAGGGTTGATAAAGATGGAAGGGTGAAAACTGAAGATGCCCAAACTACGGGTACAGTTCCTCTTTCTAAACCGGAGGAAGAAAGAGCACCGCTTACCCCTCCTTCACATGTATGATTATGATCCTATTTCAATAATATTCTGTTACCAACTTACCAAATGTGTCCTGCATAGAGAATTAAAGAGAGAAAATAAACCAAACAGTATTTGAAATGCCAATGCGCAAGTACTATGCCTTGATTTGTTTTTGTATGGAGGATATTTGTAGGGTGAGGGGTTTGATAGAAGACGAATGTCGAAAGCTGATGCTGCCAAAATTCCTCATAAAGCTCCTCGATCTAAACCAGAGGAATCAAATTCATCTCCTCTGGTATTCTTTTTCTTCTTTTAATTTTCTTCTATTATAAGTTTATAACACCTATAAACCGTCTGTTGTAGAGAGTCAAAGGAGTAATGCAGAGGACTTTTGATTATTTTATTTAGCATTGAACTTTTTTTTTCTATTGTGATCCCTCCCGCTAGGCTGAGAGGCTAGACAGAAGAGAAATGTTGGGAGCTGGTGATGCCCATACTTCTGACACAGTTCCTGATTCTACGGACGAGGAAGCAAAAGAAATTACATTACCGGTAAAATTTTGTGCTTCATTTCTAGTCTTGTACTATTGTATAATGCCTTCATATTGGTATGGTATAAGTTACAAGTATCCGCATTTCGTTATGGCACAATATGTCAAATTCATCCAACCCTCATGTGCTATTTGAGTATATGCAGATTCCTAATATGCAAGTTGAGGAAAGGGGTGAGACAACTGTAAGTGATATTAGTATCATTGAAAACGTGATGCAGAATCATGACACCCTTTTAAGTAGGTTAAGGTCACGACTGACAAAGTTGCAGGTAATTTTTGGTTGATAGCCAATACTCCTCTTTCCCCAATTAAATCGTACACTTCCCTTTTTTGGTTGTCCCAAAAATATTTACACACTTCTTTACTTTCCTAATAAAGTAAAAGATGTGGTCCACATTTGTTCTCTTTCTTCTAAACAAATTTCACAACCCCTCATGTTTTACTTTTCATCACTTTTTTAAAACTACGTGAAGTCAAATTGTGTCAATTAGTTAGGGACGGATTGGAGGGAGTATTAATTGTTTGTGAACTTATTTACCCATTGATAAGGTTCTATTAGCTTTCATGTAACACTGCTCTGGTGCTTTCTTTATGGTACTCAGATTTGGTGGGGCTATTTGTTATTATACTTTATCAATCTATGCCTTTTGTAGATATATAACATTTTTATGCGAAACTTTTCATGGAGATTCAAGAACGATCTTTCTGAACACCTTGCAGGTAGTTCGACATTTTTGGGAAAAGAATGACATTAAGGGTGCATTCAATGCCTTGAAGAAGTTGCCTGATCAAGCTGTGTGTATTCACTGGAGAATGTTCAAATTATTTTCCTACTTTTGTTAGCAACAGTTTCAACTTTTTAAAACATCTAATATGTTTCCTACAAATTGTAATTTTGTGCAGGTACAAGCAGATGTAGTTAGTGTTCTCATTGAAAGAAAGGAGATTGTTACCTTAGAGTTGTTTTCTTCCTTACTTCCGGTACTGTTGGGCTTACTAGACAGCAAGGTTGAAAGGTAACTGATAATGAGCAACTCGTTGCATGAAATGCAAAAAATTCTGGACTAATTTTCTATGGCAATCGCGCACTTTTCTTTGGTCGTGGGGGGGGGGGGGGGG
>OOIL02003702.1:1502635-1527772 GCA_900332095.2 Cuscuta campestris
TATTTTATCACTCTTGGCGATTCTCCGGTCTCTTGGCGAACAAAGAAACAAAGTGTCGTTTCCCGATCTTCGGCTGAGGCCGAATACAGGGCTATGGCAACCACTGTTTGTGAACTAAAATGGCTGAAATCCCTGCTTTTCTCCCTTGGTGTGCGTCACAAACAACCCATGCGGTTGTTTTGTGATAATCAGGCAGCCCTCCATATTGCAGCTAATCCTGTCTTCCATGAGCGTACGAAACACATTGAAATTGATTGCCACTTTGTGCGTGACGAAATCCAACGAGGTGTTTTGTGTACTCGCCACATCTCCACCAATGAACAACCGGCAGATCTCTTTACAAAGGCTTTGGCTTCCGCTCCATTTTCCCATTTGCTGTCCAAACTGGGCATCCAGAATCCGCATGCTCCAGCTTGAGGGGGGGTGTTGGGCGGTGCTCCTTGGACCACACGGCAAGAAGGAGAGCAAATCCCATTCTAAGTGGGATTGCTCTTGATTTGTTTCCTTGTTCATATTTAGTGATTTGTTTCCTTGTAGGAATAGAATTCCTTTTGTGTTTTGGTCTTTATCCTCTCCTATAAATAAAGGAGAAACTCCTTGTACTTAGCAGAACAATTCAATATACAGAATATTTTCCCTCTTATTATTTTCTTCATTACCCCTACTTTTTCATACCCTATCTATCACATCATACTTTTTCACTAACAACTAAACTATCACATCTTACTTTTATCCATCACATCAAGGGCAAAATTAGAAAGTCAACTACAATTTAACACTTCCTTATTTTTCCCCAAAGTCAAAAGAGGAACTCTTTTGAGAAACAGAGGGAGTATGTTCGAAGATTTTTTTTAGGACGGGAGGGAGTATAAAAAATAAATGAATGTAAATATACGTACTTTATGGCTATATTTATGCATTTTTGAATGTGTCGTAAGAAAAATCAATCTTGACAAGTAATGGAACCTTTTAAATACTCCCTCGATTTCAATTTAATTAATCTTCACAGTTACTATTATGATATCTCGATAACTTATACTTCCTCCATACCTTAAAAATGGGATGTTTTGATTTTGAAGAGATTTAAGAGAAGTGTATTTTGGTATTGAATTTCCAAAAATGTTCTTTGATGTGATGGGTAAAAGTATGATTTGATGGGTAGATTATTAGTAAAAAGGTATGATGTCATAGGTATGATATGAAAAAATAAGAGGTAAAAGTAACTTTTTAGTAGAATTAAGAAGTGTTTTTTGGGACGATGAAAAAAAAGGAGAAAAGTTTTCAGGGACAGAGGGAGTATTTGTATGCATGATTTCATTATTAATCATTTGATCATAAAATGAAATATGTTTGTCGACTCTTATTTTGTAAATTTTTTTATGTAGACTTGAACAATGTAATTTATAAGAGTATACTCCCTCTGTTCTATAAAAGTGTTCCTATTTTGACTTTGTGTAAAAATAAGGAAGTGTTAAATTGTAGTTGACTTCCAATTTTGTCCTTGATGTGATAGGTAAAAGTAAGATGTGATGAATTGAGTATTAGAGAGAAAGTATGATGTGATAGGTAGGGTATGAAAAAGTAAGGATAAAAGTGGTTTTTTAATAGAAAGTGGAAGTGTTTTGTTGGAAGTAAAAAAAATGAAAGAGGAAGAGTTTTTGAGAACGGAGGGAGTACTTTTTATCTCAGTATCAATTTGTAAACATTTTTTTTAAAAAGAGATATAATTTTGTACGATATTTTCAAATAAGAAGAATAAATTAGGACGGAGGAAATATAAACTAGGTATAAAGTAATTAGTAACTCACCTATTTACGCAAGAGGGTTGCTCATGATCATCACATTCCTTCCACGACTCAACATCTTCCGTCCATATCCCCTAATAATATTATTACTTTGTTAAGATTTATTAAAGTTCTTTATGTTATGAATGAGAAGAGAATTTGATCCAAATATAAAATTAAAATTTTTAAGTTTTTTCAAAAATGGAATTTGAACCAAATTTAGATTTGAAATCCAAAATCATATTCCCAAACATACCATTAACCAATTTAGTTGAACTCATATAAGATTTAGCTACAAGCAAATGTATGTGTATTGTCAAAATTTGTTTAGAGGATATAAAAATTGTGGGTCTCACATTTGTTATACTAAAAAGAAAAAAAAAATGTTATAAGCTATCTAGGACAAAAATAATTCACAAAGTGTGACTCATTATTATTATAACATGACTTAATTACATGGGTGAGGTTTTGTAGAATGGCGTGTTGGAGAAGGTTGATATCGTTGTCGTAGTAGTCTTTTGCTGCTGTGAGAATAATTTCTCTGTCCCATACCTACACATATACGGAGTATATATATACAAACACTATTATATTCCCAAGAGTAAATGAAAAATAATTCAATCCCTCTTTTTTGGGACATACTAAAAATTAAATTTATATTAAAATAAGACATTACATGTTGTCGTTTCACAACTTTTTTAACGACATATATTTGATATTTTAATTTTGTTTTTCGGCATATATAAAAAGCTGAAAGTTTTATTTTGATATAGTTCTCGCAATTAATTAGGGAGTAGTAAATTTAAATTTATCTTACGTGGTGTAAGTTAGATTTATGAGTGAACCAACGCAAGTCTATGGTGTTTCCTCCTTCGTCACTTGTAAACCCAACGTGCATTGGCTGTAAGTGCATAATTAAGAAGAAATTAAATAAAGAGCATTTCTATTTTTTAAATGAAAAATAATAATTAATCACACCATATTATTTCAAAATGTTATAAATACTCTTTATGTCTCCTACTTTTTTTTAGATTTAATTTTTTCACGATCTCCAGTTTAATACTTTGATCATTAAAATATCTATTTATATATGAATATAGATTATATATAACCAATTAACCTGATGGATATCTCCCATAAAGTGTGCCAAAAATAAAAGAGCCTCCGTCATATTATCTGTTACAATATATTGTCGAACAAATTAAATTAATAACGAATTTATCTTACAATAATAACAAAAATATATAATACTCTTCTCCCACGCCCTCGGAAACGATTTGAAGTCAAAATTAAAAGAACTTTGATAATCAATTAAATAAATATTACTCCGTTTTATATATTAATTAATAAAATGAAATAAATATTTTTGAAAATATTACATGGAGGGTCGGAAGATGATGGCGTGTAATGAGAGAGCTGAGTTGTGAAGTTTTGGATGGCCCCAGCAACACACATATCCTTCACTCCTTGTTCATCATGGCAGTCCCCTTTCACACACATTAAATAAAACAAAATACAAATTAAATGAATCGAGTATTTATTATTATTATTATTATTATTATTATTATTATTATTATGGGTTATTTTACTATTTTAGAATGCGGAAACGTTCACAAAAAAAATGGAGTTGTCACATCAGAAAATACATAAGAATACCTTTAATATACATAAAAGTGTGAAGTCTTACCTATCAGCTTAAGCTTTTAAGGTTCAAAAGTAGATCTAAACTTCATATACAAGTGGTTAATTTTTCCCAAAAATCTTTCAGTTGTTCTTAGCCTACAGAAATTTTAACAAAAAAATAATAGTAGTATAATTAGTAAATAAAATCGATCATTAATTATATTATAGTGATATTTGCACAAAGTAGCACCGAAACTAATATTTTTTTCCCCGGAGGCAGCGAACCCATTTTTTCAAAAACTAACATTAAATTAATTAATAGGTAATTGTTAACAATACAAATTTACTAAACAAACCTTGTATCTAAATTATTTTGTACTCCATATAAAATATAGACTATACTCCGTATGATTTATCTCTTTGATTGATTCTCTTTTTTCTTGATTTGTTTATATTTTTCTTTTTGATGGATATTGTAAAAACTTATTGACATTACTCACTAATTTAGGATATTATGATATATAGCGAAATTCACTATGTTTTTGTGCTATTCAAAAAAAATTTCCATAATTATATCACGTACTCTGATAATCAAAGTTGCAGGCTTGATCAGGAGTGTCGATGAAATGGAGTGGAGCACTCCAACGGTATTTATACCAGTGTCTCACTTGGTCCGGCCATACACACAGCGCCGACAAGTCGCCGTCCACGTACTCCGGCAACAACCTTCTAACGCTCTCTGCCGCCTCCTCCCTCAGAAGACCCTTTTTTTTTCATATATTAACACACACAAAATTAAATTAGATATATACTCCTCTTGATGGATTGTTTTATACATTAAAATTTTGATGGATTGTTAAATTAATACTCGTCTCGACTTTAAATTGTCTATCTACTACTCACGGGTTCAAACTTTAACCGTTTTTTTAATCATTTTCGTTACTTATTTAATAAAATGATATAATCACGTCATATATAGTTTTGCAAAAAAAATTGATGTAGTTTCATTTGCACCCCCAAGAAACTCAACAATAATATACATTCTTCTTAATTTTCTTAAAAATTAAAATCTCTAATGTTTTCAGGAACGAGGAGAATATTGTATTGGGGCTACAAATTAAAAACCTGTGCAATGGTACAAGTGAAGATATGCCCCTCCTTGCTCCATGCATCAACAACGCCCCCAATCACACCAATAATTACAAAGCCGACGCACCATGAAATTAGCCAACCCAGTGACCAAGAACACCTACCCTTGGACATTTTATTTTTTCTTCTTTTTTTTTCTTTTCTTTTAGCTTGGATATGATATAGTACTATGCATTATGAATTAATTATTCAAATATTTGGGAAATAATAACTTTCCTGTACAGAAGCTGATAACTGCTGCCAGACTATATATATTTGATTGGGATCTTATATATAATCTTGAGACATTATTATTCACCAATATATACTCCCTATATATATATATATATATATATATATATATATATATATAGAAACAAGATTTTTTTGTTTCCCCTTGTAAAGAATAATTAATTAATACGGAGTAGTAAGGATAACGTAACAGTAAACGATTCTGATTGTGTGCAAGTTATGTATGCAAGTGGGCCTGCCTTTCTTCCATCCTCGTACGTGCTTATCAAACTAATTAAGTTATACACTCTCTGTGCCTGAATATTGGTTAATTTTTGACTTTTTTCAATCAAAACTAATAAATTTTGATTTAAAATTAAATAAAAATGATATTAAATATTGATAATAAAATAGTTTTATTAGATTTATTATATCAAATATTTTTAAAATATTATTTCGAAAATAATATATTCACACACACAGAGAGACACACACAGTCACACACATACACACTATTATCTAATTAATTTAACATTTATTTTTATTTTGTTTAATTATAGATCAAAAGTCGATCTTGAATTCCTAATTGGTTATCAAAAATGTTAGAATAATAGACCAACGCTAGAGGGGGATGAATAGCGTTTGATCGTAGAAATTGCAGGAATAAAAAAATTAAGAAAGTGAAAAGTAAAGAGCGTAGAAAGCGTAATGGGAGCACACCAAGATTTATACTGGTTCACCACAACGTGTGGCTAATCCAGTCTCCCGAGAGACTCTCTCGAGCTACACTACTTCCGTTAAGCTTACGAGTGCTTAACAAACCGTTACAACCTGAGAACTCGAGTGCCACGAGCCTCAACAACACTTGCTCGGAGATACCGCACTCCAAGACTTCAACCCGAAGGAATATACCTTTCCTTCGTACAACCAAGGGAAAAAAGCTTCCCTTAACGTGTATACAACACTAAACACTCAAGAACAAGACTCTCTTTAAGAGTAGATGATGAGTAAACTAAGTACGTTCAAGAACAACTCAAACTTCACACAAATTGGCTCTAGAAAGCTATGGAAAATGATGTTGTTTGAATGCAATGATAATATGACTAATGTGAAGTGAATTGGTGAGAAAAGCAGACCCAAACACCCCTTTTTATAGTGCCAAAATAGGCTCCAACGGACCAATGCATTAAAGGGGTGATTAGCTTGATTTATGGGATTGAAAAGATTTGGGATCTGCAGGATATTGGCTTCCCATCGATGTTAGAGACTTACCCATCGCTGGTAAGCCAATTTTCCTTCAGTTTTGAAGCCAACGGTTGCCTACCCATCGATGGGTACAAGCTTCCCATCGCTGGGTGGGAGGTTGACTTCCAAACAAGGAAAGAATCAACCTTAAATGACTTCCAACGGTCATGCCTACCCATCGATGGTCTATCCTTACCATCGATGGGTTCTCATCGATGGGATAGGTTTCCCATCGCTGGGCAAAGTCGTTCTACCTTGTGTTAATGTTGCACCAAGGCTTTAACAGCGATGGGTAGAGCTTCCCATCGCTGTTTGGCATGGTTCTGGAAGTTGGTTTGGCTAAGGGACCGCTTACCCATCGATGGGAAGATCTTCACATCGCTGGGTGGGTGGTTAGCCAAAAACCCATAGTCTTTGCCTTAACCACGGCCTAGCCAACCGATGCAAAAACCGACCGAAAAATCCAAAGTTCTCCAAAATAAAAACCAAGTGTTTGAAACACTTGTTTGATGTATTTGGCTAAGAAATCAAGTGAGTTACTTTAAAACCACTTCATTTGAGTAAAAACCACGGCTAGCCAAGTTTACGCCGTTTTGCGTGGTTTTTGTCAAACGACCAAAAGCGAAAGATGGTTTTCAAAGTATTTTTGTTGGAGAACTGTTTAATCATGCCAAAGAATGGAAACCAATCATAAAATGCTGAAAACCACTTGGTTGGTTCGGATGCCAAAAACCAATGCCGATAACCGAAAGCCGAATGCTGGTTTATGAAAGCCGAACACTAGATGGCCTAGTTTTTGGTTTGGGTGAACACCAAGTATTTTTAATGACTTAAACAAGTTTGAAAAACATTTTTATGATGTAAGAAATGCAATGAAAGATTTTAGCCTAAAGAGCCAAGGTGTAAAGATTGGGTTGGTCTTGATCACAATGAAGACCGACTCAACGATACTAAGACTAAGGTCTTCGTTCTTGGTCTTCGTTTAGCTCTTGTTCTTATCTTCATTCTTTGCCTTGTATATTCAATGTTTGACTTGATCACGGCAGTTTGGCATTATCAAAACCTGTCATAAAAACAAACACGGCTTTAGTACGACAACGTGACAGGCCCGCGTTTCAACAAAAAATAATCTAGGATGGAGAGCCTACTTAGTATGTACTCCACAATTTATAAGGTCTAACCGTCTAAGAATTTACAGGAGTATGCTAGAATAAACTAAAAAAAACTCAGCTCTATTCTTTAAGGGGTTAACTCTTAACTTGTAGAAGTTAATAACTTTTTAATTTATGAGTATTTTTTTTTTTAATTTCTTCTAACCCCCAAGTATTTACCTCTATTGTTTTTAAATTTCCAACTCTTTTTATACATCAAAATTTTAGTGTAAAGAATCATGATTTATTAATAATGCTTTGAATCAATTTTTTAATGAGTCAAAAGAGTAGAAACCATCAACTTTTTTACTTAATCTAAATTTGGAGCAGTGCATGTCCTAATATATACTGTATGACATTGAGAATGAATGTAGTTGACACTTATGTACTGTAGAAGATGAAATACGGAGTAATATACTCCAGTATATACATACATCGATAATCCCAAATTGCTTTTTTTAAGTCTTGAAAAAAATGAAAATGTAATACTCCCTCCATTCCAAAAAGTCTTTCACGTTTCAAAAAAATAGTGTATCACAATCTCTTTCTCATTTATATTAAAAAATCACTTTTACCCTTTACTTTTTCATACTCTACGTATCACATCATATATTTTTCCTAATAATCTACATATCATATCCTACTTTTATTCATCACATCAAGAATATTTTTAAAAAGTCAATACAAAATTATCTCTCCTTTATTTTTCCAATTTAGTCAAATGTCCCTCTCTTTCTTGGACGAAGGGAGTATATATTGGAGCTAGCAACCTATGCAATGCTACAAGTGAAGATATGCCCCTCTGTGTTCCATGCATTATGGCCAATCATACCAACAATTACAAAGCCGCACCATATTACCCAACCCAATGACCACACGCTTGGACATTTTCTTTTCTTTTTTCTTTTAGCTAGAACATGTAATACTATCACCCAAAACACACTACAACAATTCGTCCAACACACATCTCTTATACGAAAGACTCCATCCACCGGAACGAGCATAGAAGTACAAGAGACCAACCGTGTGACAATAAACTAAGGGAAGTTTGCGGCTTATTACTCCCACGATATCTTCTCTCAACTTCTTCGTAAAGCTACAATTATTAGTGTTGTTTTACATTGTGGCAATATTTTTCTTCACTATCTTACCAACTCTGGTTAACCTTCCTTTCTTGGGAACTATCTCCCTTTGTACGAGATAACCCATACACATCATAAAACATGCTACGTTGAGACGTTGTTACCTTATCAACCCGTCAAAAATTTCCTCCTTTAACAAGCTTCCGAAATTCGCCTAGAAGCACATCCTCTTCACCAACCACGATTAGCCCCATTTAACCCGAGGATGTCACTATAAAATGATCATTAGAGAAGGCTGGCCTCAAATTAGTTGTGATTGGTGAAGATGTGCTCCTAAGTGAATTTTGGAAGCGTGTCAAAGAAAGAAATGTTCGTCGGGTTGATAAGGTAATAGGGACTCAACAAAGCATGTTCTATGAGGGTATAAGTATCCCGTACGAGATGCAAACATGGATAGTTTTCGAGAGAAAAAAGGTTACCAAAGTTGGTGAGAAGAAGCAAAATATTGCCACAATGTGTAAAAACACTAATAATTAGAGCTATACGAAGAAGCTGAGTGAAGACATTGTGGGAATAATAAGCCGCAGACTACCTTTAGTTTATTGTCACACGGGTTGGCCTGTTATAATTCTATGCTTGTTTTTGTGGATTGACTTCTTCACTCAAGAGACGTGTTGGACGAGTTGTTGTCATGTTTTGAGTTATAGTATATCATGTTTAAGCTAAAAACACACCAACAAAAAATGGAAAATGCTCAAGCCTCATCTCTCTTACTGCCACTTACAACCTCACTGCAGCAGCGGCCAAGTTTAGAACCATCAAAAGAGAACAGATTCAATGCATTTGAAAAGCTTACATCTGCGAGTTTCTCGATGCTCATTTCAAGTAAAGATGCCACATAGTCAAGTACGGCTTTAATATTAGCAGGGTGGTTTAGCCTCTCTTCACTCCCCTCTTCTGTCAAAACCAAAGCATCTTCTAGACTGTTGCATAGTGTGGGAAACCCGTCGGGCGCGTCGGTCTCCAACAAAATCCTTTCCAATGGAACTGATCTCACCATTTTCTTTGCCTTGCTTTCTTTTAGAGACATCAGAAACCCGGAGAAAGAGAAGTAAGCACCTAACTTAGCAAATTCAGGAACCATTTCTGCAGGCCCAAGAAAAGAATGAAGAATGATGCCATTAGGGAAGGGGCCCTCAGATTTGAGTATCTCCAGAAGATCCCCATAAGCACAGACACAATGGGTAGAAACGGGTCTTTTCAATTCTTTGGCAACGCAAAGTTGCTGCCTAAAGACTTCAACCTGATCACGAAAATCGATCTTCTTTCCAACTGATCCTTTGTCCAAACCAATCTCACCAACTGCAGCTTCTGGTGTTGCCTCAAAGTATTCCTTTAGTGTCTTTAGCCAATTGGGACTCCTGTCAGAAATGAACCAAGGGTGGAGCCCGAAATTGGGAACCACGCTCGGATAGTTTTTGCTGATCTCTTTTACCGTCTGCCAATCATTCTCCGACACACCATTCACTGCAAAATGGACCACTCCTCTGTCCACGGCGCTCCTAATGATATTCGGGACCATGTTTAGGATCCTTGGATCTTGGAGATGGCAATGTGCATCAAAAAGCTTCATTTTTCATTCATAAATCAACTGATTTCAGTCACCTACAAATAGAAAACAATTCATTCACATAAATTTTAACAGTAAAGAACTTTTTAAAAGTAAAATACACTAAAAAGTACATTAGTTCTGATTTATTTGAACTTGTTGTATTAGTTCTTGCAGCTCTCCATCTAACTGTAATTAGTTATTGCATTCTTATTATATTAAGAGGAGCCACCTTCTATAGCTTCTTTACCTTGTCTTATGTTGTCATGTTCGATACAAGTGTTCTGATGAGGAAAGGTAGTTGTAGATGTAGGGGTTGCACTATGCTCTCTCCACAGATTTTTCCATGATTCATTCCTCAGATAGTTGTTATCACTCTCTAATAGTGGACTATATTTAAGTTTCTCATCGGCACAACATCCAAATATTAGGTCGAAACAAATTTTAAGCTTAGGCTCGACCCTTTTTCTTGGAATTGTTCCAATTTGGGATTTTCCTACAACACACAAAACACTAGGCACTATCGGTGTAAGTAATTTGATCTCAAAAAAAAAGTTCCAAAACCAAATCTTAGCTTTCAATTTCCACCAATCTTAGCTTTGGATTTAAATACTTTCCACAGACACCATATATCATCCAATATCATTTTTTAGTTCGCTTCTAAGCCCAAACAAAGTCATTTTTTTTGGAACTCTGATTCCCTCTTCTTCCCCATCAACATATAGAGTACAAAGATTACATTTAAAGTGAAGTGATTCTTTCGAGAGAAAAGATCTCTATCTAGCTCCTTGATTTTCATTCTATCTTCATTTTGACTCCCTTGACTTCCATGTTCAATATTCATTTGAGTTGGTTTCTATAAACATTAAATAACACGAAAAAGTTGGTATCAAAAACTAATAAAATCAAGAATTAAAAGTTCAATCTAGAACTTTAGGTTTGGACATTGATTTATTTATCAAAACATGTTATATAGCCCTCAAGTTCAATACCCACAGTATCAAATATAAAAATGGCCTCTAATTTGGAGTCATGAAAAAAAACAAGAGATGAAGCTGGAAATATATTTCCATCTATTCATCCAAAGACATGAAACCACAAACTTGTCTCTTTTGAATCATTTAACACACTGATAAAACCCAAAACCTCATATCAAAATTGATTCCAAAACAGTATATAAATTTCATTAACAAAAACCAAACCTCGTATAAAAAACCTAACTGGCTCAGCTTCTACTTAAATAGCGCAATGCAACGAGCTGATTTCATTGTCCCACACCAGCCAAATGGGAGAATTGGTGATGGGTTTAGATAGCCTGAGGTTCTCCCGCCTCAATAGCTAGTTTTTGGAGTGTGGCACTCCCTAGTGTTGTATCAGTGGTATCAGAGCCAACTCGGAGTGGTGGTCTGGTGACCAATGTAGCCGTGACCAATGAGAACGATGGCCTTTAAGGGGTCGAATGGGCTGATTTCATTGTCCCACACCAGTCAAACTACTTGGTGATGGGTTTATATAGCCTAAGGTTTTCCCACCATAATAACTAGCGTTTGGGGTGTGGCTCTCCCTAGTGCTCTATCACGCAAATAGAGAAAGAAAAGAAAACAAAGAAACGAAGCTCGACATACCTTTGGTGATGGAAGGAATCCCGATCTAAAACAACCGCTCACTTGTCAACTCCTCTCTGGAATTCAATAATTTTCACTTTTCATATTAATTTTATCGACTACTCTAGTAATATTTTTGATAAATTTGGTTACTGTCTCTCTAATTTCAAGCTTATTGAATTTTTTTTGTTAGATTTAATCGTATTGTTTAATTCCTGGTCAAAAGTTCGTTAGTTTATATTTAAATATTAAAAATAAAAGGGAGAGTTATAGGTAGTTATTTTTGGAAGTTATAGGTAGTTATTTCTGGAAGTTGTGTTAGTTAGTAATAGATGTGTTGATTAGTACCAATAATTGTGTTGGTTGTTGTCTATAAATATTCCAAGAACATAGAATTCTTGTATGTAATTCACAATAAAAAAATCACAGTTCTATTCTGCATTTGATCTGTTCTTCCTATCATTGTTCTAATATTTGGTAACAGAGAGAAAACCCAATAAGGACCCAACGATCAAAGGGAGCTGTGATCACGAGTTGTATGATCGGGAGCAGAAGGGCTGCCAGATCATAATACAAAGCGTAAGAGAGTTCCTCGACAATAGATCAAAATTGTATGATCGTTTTAGGTCTTATCAGTTCGGTCCTATTCATTTCGGTCCGGCTCGGTCTAAAACAGAATGCTTATAGGTCCAGTCTTCGGTCTTTATTTTTTTACAAATCGGTCTTCGGTCCAGTCCTAGACCGATGAACAGCCCTAGTCCCTGGTTCTAAAACCCATCAGGTTTATTCATCCATTTTGATGATTGATCATAGCAACGCAATCAATAATTTAATATCATCAATTTTGTTGATTCAATGTATTTTATCCAACACGTTTAGTTTCGAATCCAAAATTTTTTATTGAAGATGGAGGTTAGAAGAACTAAAGAACAAAGGAAGAATACCTGACAAAACCTACTCACAAGGCCGATCCGTAACATAAAGAAGCCCTGTGCAAACAAAATAGACCATTGTATCTAATTAGTCCAAAATTTAAAAAATTTGGAAACGAAATATTAGACTTCTTAAAATGATGTAGGAAACATTAATACAAGAATACATAAAAAGAGACATCTTTATACATTTTGATGTGAAATCGTCAATCAAGCTATCCATTTCTACTTCTTCCAATCTCTAACATTCACTTGATATCAAGGCCAATCCATTCAGTCTTTCTTGCGACATAGTTGAACACAAGTAATTCTTCAATAACTTGAACTTTGAAAAACTTCTTTCCGCTTATACAAGTTATTGGATCATATTCGTCACCTAAAGCAGATTTTTTGGTATTATCCATATTAAAAGGTGAACCTATTTTAGTATTTTCAATATTATCAACATCAACATCTTCAATTTGATCACTTTAAACACAATTTTCAACAATGTTGACAACACACCCATCTTCTAAATTTCCGAATCCACGGCTAAATCCACAATAGAAAAACATCAGATCCACATTACAAAAAACAAATCTATACAAAAAAAAACTAAATTCTTAACCCAACAAGTAAACATCACATCATGAATGTTTACATTGAACATCATTGAATTCCATGAAAAGCTCTTACATTCTTAGCTAGCATCTTCTACATGATATCTTCTTCAGTATATGTACAGTACAAAAAAACTTTAGATGAGTACATACAATGTTGTAAACATATCGGATACACCCTAAATTGAGACACCTATCGCTGCACATAACCATGAGTGGTAATTTAGCGGATGCCAAAAACCACATGGTGCATAAAAATATCAAGCCAAGATATGGTGTAAACTTAAAACCATTGTAGAAAGTAACTGTTAAAATGCATACTGATTTTTTTCAAAATTCATACTGATGTTTCATATTAAAGGAAAAATTAGAATGATTTTTAAAGGAATTACTTATTACAAAATCTAGAAAATCTGAAAATCATCTGTTTGAAGCAAATCTAAAATGATATTATCATAGAAGTAAATTCTATTTCAAAATCTGGAAATATCTGTTTGAATAAATTAGAAGCAAATAATGTGAAAATTTACAGTATCTATTTGAATACGATAATCGGGAAACAATACATAATCTATTTGAAAAATTACATAATCTGTTTCAATACACAATCTGAAACCGTTGGGTGCTGAAAATAATTTAAGATTACATAATAAGCATTCAGAAATGGAATAATGTGAAGATAAATACCTGCTGGGTCGCTGGATGCTGAAGCCGGGAAAATATGATGAAGCCGCTGTCGCGCTTTGGGCTTTGTGCCGATGGGTGGCTGAAATCGCTGCTTAAAGACGGCAATTGAGAGAGAGAGACGTCAATTGAGAGTCGATTGAGATAGACTCGAGCAACTCGATAAAGGTAGAGGTATCTAGTAGGAATGATCGCCTCCCAAAGTGTAACTTTGGGGAAAGGTAGAGAAAAAGCCAAAAGAGGGAAAAAATTTATTAGAGTATATTATGAAAAATTTGTATTTGGGAATATAATGTCTGTATTATACGTATGGATGTCTAATACATGTAGAGTAATTTACCTAAATATGACTAAAACATAATGACTTTCCTAATATAAGATCATATGTTTTTATTTTCCAATGTAGGACCTTTGGTCATTATGAAGTAGTCATTATTTAAGTAAATTTCCATCATTATGGATATTATTCCTCCCACTAGGTCATTATTAAGTCCTATTTAGAGAATAAAAAAGTTTAAGTTCTATATTAAGAAAGTTATTATATTTTAGTCCTATTTAGTGCAAATTTAATATACAAGTATCATATGTGAATAAGTTATGAAAACTGCACATATTAATGGGAAAAATTTAGTGGATAAATATTTCAAAAATAAAAGAGAGAAGAAACTCCCCTACTCTCCAAGACCTTCTAGCTCAGCCAAACACTAGACATGTATGGTGAAGACATGAAAAAGGGTGTACCATTGAATTCTTTTGGAATTTACACAGATTAAGGGTATGGAAGATTTGATGAAGAAGTACACTTTATAACACAAAATTATGGCTTCTTAATTTATTGCTTGCAAAATGTTAGATTTTGGTCATTAATTCCTTCTTCATGATTAAGGTACTAGTATTTTAACATGTGTCATACACGGGATCGAACGCAGTTCTTGTCGATTCTAAAGGGAGTGTATTCAATTTAGATTTTAAAAAATTTTGAAAGATTTCTTAAAATGCATGGATTATGTAAAATCTATGGATTGTTTTAATTCTACACAGAGTTAGATAGATTGTAATGTATTTTATCGATATGATTTTAAAGGATTTTGTCTGATCTGTTATTCTCACGTATAATACTTTATTAGTTATACTACATGGGGATATATGGAAACTAAATTTCATGATTATAATGTGTATATGCTTAAATCTCTATAATTCTTTTTCCATCAAGAATCAATAGGGATGGAAGCATTTATATATTAAATATTTTAAAATTGTATATTGACTTTGTAATGGTAGATTAAAATTGTTTCTAAGACAATTTGTTTTATATAAGTTATGAAACTGCTTTAATTTATTATTATTTTATTCACATTGATGATGATGATACTAATAATAAAAGTAATTATATTAATAATATGAAAAATACTCCAAAATAGTTGTACTTTAGGTCATCGTTGAAAGAAGTTAGAACGAAAAATTTAAAAGAAATAGGAAAAAGGTGAAGAAACTGAAATGGATCGAAAAATATTGAAATTTAAGAGTTAGAGTCCAATAAAAGTATAGAACATAAACTAATTATAAATGAAAAAGAAAATAATGAGTAATTATTAAACAAGTATAATAATAATAATAATAATAATATTATTATTATTATTATTATTATTATTAAAGTAATCAAATCAAAAAAAGTAGGATAACGAAAGCGTAGAATGAGATTGAGGAAATATTGCAATTTTAAAAAAATAAAGGAAACTTATTAATCAATCATATGTAAGAGTATTATCTATACTTTATTTAAAAAGAAGTGAATTTTTCCCGCCCAAACATGAGAGGATTAAATGGAAAGTTTTGTGCATGTTACCCCATTACATTTATTCTAAGTATTAATATTGGTAAGTATTACTTAATAAGTACTATATTACAATTTTTTGGTTTGGAGAATATAAAATATGTCAAAGTAATATACTCGAGTAACATTTGAGTAAGTATTAATATTGGTAAGCATTAATTAAAAATTATTATGTTTCCATTTTTAGTTGGGAGATTACAAAAAAACATATATTTAAGTGTATTTCTATGTTTCCATTTTTATAAAAATGTTAGGCTGATTATTATTTCTAATCTAAATACGAAAATAAAAAAATTACAAATTCCAAAATCAGTAAAGAAATTAAATTTTTTACATAGTTGTAAGCATCAATTAATAATTAGCGTGTTCCCATTTTTTATTGGGATAATACAAAAAAATATATTGCATATTTCTATTTTTTCATTTTCGTGAAAAGGCTAGCCTGATTACTATTTCTTATCTAAATACAAAAATAAAAAAAATTACATTTTGGTAAGCATTAATTAATAATTACTATGTTTCCATTTTTTGGTTGGGAGAATATAAAAGATATATTACGTATTTCTATGTTTCCATTTTTACTAAAAGGCTAGCTTAATTACTATTTCTATTCTAAATACGAAAATAAAAAAATATTTATATATTTTTAAAAACAATAAAGAAATTAAAATTTTCATACATATTGGTAATCATTAATTAATAATTAACATGTTTCTATTTTTTGGTTGGGAGAATACAAAAAAAATGAGAAATGCTAGGTTCACAAATCAAATGGTCACAAAGTTCACAAACTTATAATTTGTGGAGTTCAATAAACAAATAAAATAGTCTAGAATAATTTTCAAAAAAGAATATAAATCACAAATAATAAGTTGGTGAAATTTCTGATTAGTTTCTTAGCTTTATGAACTTAGCATTTCTCATAAAAATATACTGCATAGGCATTAATTTAGTAAGCATCATTTAACAATTTCTACGGAGTACTATGTTTCCATTTTTTGGTTCGAAGAATACTCAAAAAAAATATAGCATACCAATAAGTTTTCATTTTTATTAGAAGGCTTGGCTGACTATGCTGATTCTGAAAATTTTTAAAATTACAAATTCTGAAATAAAAAAAAATTAAATACATTGGTATGCATAAGTACAGTTTTTGGTAAGTATCAAATTCCGAAATGGAAAACAAATTCCGAAAACAAAAAAAATATAGTGCCTAGGCATTAATTTTGTTAAATAATTTTTACTATGTTTCCATTTGTTGGTTGGGAGAATACAAAAAAAATATAGCGTACCAATAAGTTTCCATTTTTATTAGAAGGCTAGGCTGACTAGGCTGATTCCGGAAATTAAAAAAAGTTTACAAAATCCGAAATAGAGAAAGAAATTAAAATTTTCCTACGATACATACGGACATTCTCAAACTCTTTTTGTAGTTAATTACCCTCTTTGAATTGCGTTTTGAGTTTTAAATTTATTATTAAGTTCTTATTATATTAAATATTATATTATAATTCACTCCACCTTTCGAGTAACCTGGGATTGTTAACAAATCTAAAAAATATTAGTGAGAAGTTATTAGTTTTGATGCTTAAATTAAGAGAGATAAAAGTTTATCATTTCCCCGCCCATGCCAGGGGACCCAAATCATTGGATGTAATTTTTCATGATTCAGATGTTAGTTGTTTTATTATAATTAACTTAAAATACGTATACATTCACAACGTTGTAATGATGTTAATATGCACATTTTTTCATTTGCACTATCAGAGAGATCGAATACATGTGCAGGTTAGGGATTCAAATATACGCACTTTCAATGAAAAATTAAAAGAAGATAGTGTTTATTTACTGATAGGAGTCAAAGCACTACACAATTACCAAACAACGAAAACTACCAGCCACTCTTTTTTACTAAAATTCTTTGCAAGGACAAAACTTAAAGAGATTTCGGGAAAGTTTTCCGAATTTTCTTTACAAATTTATGGGATTTTCATTACAAATTTATGGGATTCAAAAATTGACTTTTAGTGACAATGCGTTGTTAATTAGTAAACACCACTTAGATTATTATCAATTTTTATCTTTCAAAAATGATGTTAATATAAATTACTAACATAAATATGATCCGTGCAACGCACGGGTGTGATACTAGTGTGACATAGAAGTACAAATGTCAATTTGTGAATGGAGGGACATGGATATCTTCTCAATTGCAAAGACACCAAAAAAAAGTCGTAAAATAAATTTATGACATGTGGGATAGATATACCGTATTTATTAAAAATGAAGCGAAAATGTGAGAAACTATTAAAGTAATACTCTCCGTATTCCAAAAATAAAAATAGTTACTATTCTGAGCTCTCGATAAATTTAAGTTGTTAGAAAATAACAACAACAATAACAATAATAGTGTTAGAATATAAATAAATGTTTCTGGCCTACAACCACAAGCTTGAGCTTCTGGTTGAATTGGTTCCTTGACATGGTATCAGAGCCTCGTTGACTAAGAGGTCACGGGTTCGAAACTCAGCGCCACCCAGTTTAAAAAAATTAAGATTTCACGTGCAAAGCTCAAAAAAGACTACGCCTACACGTGAGGGGGCGTGTTAGAATATAAATAAATGTTTCTGGCCCACAACCACAAGCTTGAGCTTCTGGTTGAATTGGTTCCTTGACAAATAGTATTACTTATGATGGTATTGTGTATGGTAGTGTTTGACTATTAGTCAGTTTCATATTCCTATTTATGGTACATTTAAGTTAGTGTCTATTTTATATACTTAGTTGTGTTAGGGTCTCTCATATATATATTCTATCATGTAATCCATAACTTAATGAGCAATATTATAATTTCAATATTCCAACATGGTTTCTTGTTCACACATTTTCATTGATCTCACTAGATAAAATAAAATATTTTTGTCACGTCTTGATTTGTAAAATTTTTAGTGTAGTTTTGAGCAGTATAATTTATATTTTTTATTTCTATATTTTAATTCATAAATAAAATCATTTTCTAAAAGATAAAATTTTATAGTTATTTAAAATGGGGAAAAAATGGGGAGAAATTAAAGAGCATTTTTTTTCCCCTTAGATTGGGACACAAGTAAGACAACCAGGTAACATGGCGATATGAGACTAAACTTTCTTCCAACGACCAATCTCAATTGGGTAAAGTTTGATTAACAAAATTTAAAAACAGCCTTTTTTTGTTATTTTTATAACAGCACACTTAGAAATTTAATTTTCAATTAAAATTCTTTTGTTACGTTGATAAGAACTTTTAGTATTAATAAATATGACATGTGTACTTGTATAAAACATGACATGTGTAGTTTTACAGATTTTTGTTAATTATTTTTATTTTAATTAGAAATTAGAAACCGTTTGAAAAAGTAGTGTTGTATGGTGTTGAAATATTGGAATAATAATATTGCTTCTTGAATTATGAAGTACATGATAGAGTATATATAAGAGAGACTTCTAACACAACTAGGAATAGAGAATGGAGACTAATTAAAATACAGCATCTACCACAAATAGGAATAGGAAGCTGACTAATAATCAAACACTACCATAACCAATACTACCAGAAGTAATATTAGTATTATTGTCTAACATCCCCCCTCAAGTTGAACTCTGGCTGAAGCAAGAGGAAGCTTGGACACTAGCAAAAAACTGGAAACTTTGAGAAGAGAGAAGTCTGACGTGCGCCGATGGTGACTGACGTCATTAGAAAAGAGAGAAGTCTGACGTGCGCCGGTGGCTGCTGACGTCGTTGGAGAAGATATAAGTCTGACGTGCGCCGGTGGATGCTGATGTCGTTGGAGAAGAAAGAAGCTTGACGTGCGCTGGTAGCTGCTGACATCGAAGAGGAAGAGAGAAAGTTGACGTGCGCTTGTAGCTGCTGACGTCAAAGAAGAATAGAGAATGCTACTGGAGGTGCCTATTTGATTGAAGATCTTAGACATTTTTGTCTTTTTCTTGGATCCGGGCAATGCTCTATTTCCTTCTTGAATGAGTGAGTTGTTGAGGTATTTTTTCCTCTTTCACTACTTCCCCTCTTGGCTTCACTTTTGTGCTGATTTACTTTGGATTTTTATTGGTTCAACAAAAGAGAAAGAGAAGGGAGGTTAAGAATTGGTGATGGAAAAAAGATTTGGGTATAAGATTTTGATATGGTGAATTAGAGATAAACAACAATAATTTTTTTTCCTTTTTTTGAGAAGATAGCATGAGTTGAGAGAGTTTGTGAGGAGTTGGAGTTTTTTTTCGAAGAACCATGGAGATGACAAGAGAGAAGTTCCTCTTTTGATGGTTTTTTTGTATGATTTCAACAGGGATTTTTTTTCATTTTTTTCATTTGAATGGAGAAGTTGATTTGAGGATAAAAGAAGGAAAAGAAAATAGAGGTGAATAGGGTGGAGCCTCCGTCGCCGGAATTACCGGCGGCGGCGACGGAAGCAAATATCGAACTCTTTTAGATCACCAAAAGCGGTGGCTCTGATACCATGTTGAAATATTGGAATAATAATATTGCTTCTTGAATTATGAAGTACATGATAGAGTATATATAAGAGAGACTTCTAACACAACTAGGAATAGAGAATGAAGACTAATTAAAATACAGCATCTACCACAAATAGGAATAGGAAGCTGACTAATAATCAAACACTACCATAACCAATACTACCAGAAGTAATATTAGTATTATTGTCTAACATATGGTTAAGTATATTTTTTAAGAATGATTCATATGTCAAATACGGAGTATAAATTAGAAAATATTATCTAAATTAAAATTTTTGGTGCATAGGGTTTTACTAGAACTAAACATATACTTCGTATAAATTTTAGTTATTTTTTACAAATCAAATATCATAATTTATTACAATAATTATGGGATAAAATAAATGAGATGTGGTCTACCATTGAATGAGAAGTGAAAATGTGACAATCCATTAAAATAATACTCTCTCTATTCCAAAAATAGTGTTAGTTAATATTCTGAGTTCTCGATAAATTTAAGTCTTTGCACATTTTCACATATCATTGAATAAATACGGAGTAAAACATTCTTAGCACGTCTTGATTTGTAAAACTTTTGGTTTAGCTTTGAGTCATGAAATTTGTATTTTTTTTTTCATCATCAATTTGTTAATAAAAAACATTTTCTAAAAAATAAAATTTTACACGTTCGTTACTCCAAAACAAAAAAAATGATAGAAAGATCATTTTTTTAAACCTTAGATTGGGAGACAAGTAAGACAACTAGGTAACATGGTGATATGAAACTAAACTTTCTTCCAACGACCAAGTTTAATTTAAGGATTATGCTATGTGTACCCCAAGATTTGTACTCCAATTTGTACCCCGCAGTTTTGCACCAACATTTTGTTGGTGTAAAACTAATTTTTGTTTAACGCACCAACATTTGTGTCCGTGTGAATTTTTATTAACGCACCAACACTTGTGTCGGTGTAAACCATTGAAATGTTTGTGCAAACCTGTAGTGTACAAATGGGGTATATTTGTTGGTGTAAGTGTAGCATGGTCCTTAATTTAAACAGCGTACTTCCAAGTCAAAATTAAACTCCGATTCTCATCGCATGGTCCAACGTTTTACGACCACATTTATCGGTTACCGTTTTGGGAAACAATTTGCAAGTTACAGATTATGACTAGTTTGACCATATTTATCTACTCCTATTACTTTCTAATTTGTCTCTTCCTTTGTTAGCTTATTCGGATACGTATATAATACGTTTATTCGTACGTTCGTGCATAATACGGGTCACATTTTAAAAATACGTCTTATTATACACTTTATACGTTCGGGGTACGTATACGGATACGTTCGTGTTTTATACGTTTGATTTTTGAAAAATATGGCTTATAGTTAGTACAAATATTTTTAGTAAGAAAGACATTTTTGTCATTGAATTTGAATACAAATACACCATAAATAATTTTTTACGCAAATAATGTTGTTGCTTACTACTCCCTCCGTCTCCAAATAAACTTCCCCTTTAGTTTTTTCTTTGTCCCCAAATAAACTTCTCTTTTCCCTTAAAAAACCTCTTTTGCCTCTTACTTTTTCATACCCTACTTATCACATTATACTTTTTTACTAATAACCTACATATCACATCTTACTTTTACACATCACATCAAGGGTATTTTTGGAAAATCAACACAAAAATGTCACTCCCTTAAATCCTCAAAAAGTCAAAAAAGGAAATTTATTTGGGGACGGAGGGAGTATTTTTTAGAGCACTAGAAGTGTTGGACTCCCAACCAGATGTAGTTGAAGAAACTGGTAGACCATGAATGAGATTTAATTAACAAAAGACGTTGGTGAATTACTTGGACCTGCATTCTTGTTCTAATACTTTTACAATTGTTGCGTCGACAAATTTTGAAGATTTGTATTTTTGGGAAGAAGACAATCAAGTAAATTGATTAGATAAAAATTTGACCTTCTAAATTTTGATTATTGGAATCGAAAGAAGAAATTTTTTACGATTTAATACGTATAAAATTCGTAAATACATTTAGGGTAAAAAATACGTGTATTATACGTTTGTCACTTGAAAAATTCGTATTCGGGAGTATAATACGCGTATTATACGTACGGGTGTATAATACGCGTATTATACGCGAATAAGCTAACCGAGGTCTCTTCTATTTAATCACTTCCTAGTTTAATTTTACGTCTCAAAAGTCTCCGTACCAAGTACCAACAATATCTAGAATTTTATTTTTTTAAAATATTTTATTTATAAATTGTTATAAAAGAAATACTACATTATTCAAAATAAATTAAAATTTCAAGAAAACAAGCTATGAAAAAAACTATCTTATAAAATGATTAATACAAATATACAAACAAACATAAGTAATCGAAAGACTGTGATTAGTATCTAGGGAGATAATAAATGGAAATATGGATGGGGTAGTAAAAATATACGGAGTATATTTTACTCCGTATATAGTTTAGTAAAAAAAACTAAATTAGAAGTAAAACATACAAAATATATCAAAGTAGAAGTTTCATGTTTTTATTTTTAAAATAGGAGTTAAAATACACATATACCAATCACATTATCACAGTGCAAATTTTTAATATAGGGGAAAACATGGAGTTCATATGTTGGTATTTTTTCTATGTTTTGTTTCTATTTATGGTGATTTTCTATATAATTTTGTTTAAATTTTCCCTTGCTAGGTGGAATTACGTCATTGGACACTTAGGCATGTTCTTTTGGAAAGAAAAAATAGTGTTGAATATTAAAGTAAACGGCAAGACACGGTAAGGAAATTTGAAAAAATTAGTAGTCGTTGAAAAAACATGGAAGGGTTGGAATATATTTGAAAAAAGAAAAATATAATGTTGAATTTAATATTATTTTAAAAATATCAACTTTTTATTACAATAATATTTTTGTTAGATCAGTTGTGTTCAGGATCCACATTTGACGAAATACAACTAGAGAAATTTACATAAATAGGACTAAAACATAATGACTTTTTCAATATAGGACCATATATTTTTATTTCCCAATGTAGGACCTTTGGTCATTATCAAGTAGTCATTATTCAACTAAATGTCCATCATTACTGGACATTATTCCTTCCATTAGGTCATTATTAAGTCCTATTTAGGGAATAAAAAAGTTCAAGTCCTACATTAGGAAAGTCATTATGTTTTAGTCCTATTTAGTGCAAATTTCAAATACGACTAATCTTGATCGGCCGAGTATGCGTATTGAGGCCGAAAGCTTCCTTAGATGGTGGAGTTTGAACTCATGACCTCAAGGTCACCACAGCTTCGCGCCGCCAACTATACGTGCAACCACCCATTGGTACAAAAATTTATACATGCTCTATTTAATTATTTCAAGTTTAGTTTAAATCTCTCTCTCCTTCTGGACATTATTAAGTGCTATTTAGGGAATAAAACGTTTTATGTGCTATTTAAGGAAGCGACTTAAGTTTTAGTGTTATTTAGTGCAAATATTTCATTAAATAAATATAATGAAACGAAAAAACTTAAATTTTTGATTCATTTTCCATAATATAGCATTGTTTATGGATTGAAGGAGAATATGGCAGTAGAACTACTCAAATAGTCAATAAATGGAGGGGTATGAACAGTGTCTCTCGATTATAAATAGGGGTGTATATGTAGTGGAGTTCCAAAAAAAAATACACAAAGCAAAGAAAATGACAGCCTCCATTGTCATCACAATCAACATCGCCACCCCAAATGTTTACCATTATTCGGCCCCAAGAACAATATTCCTAAATAGGAACCGCCCGATGACTCGCCGCCCTCGCCTGCATGTCTCATCATCATGCAACAACAATAAGGCCCCCGCCGCCGCAGCCAACGACGACGATTGGAAGTTCGACAGAAGAAACCTGTTGGTGGGGCTCGGGGGCATGTACGGTTACGGGGCTTTGAATCCGTTACTCGCCTCCGCAGACCCCATCAATGGGCCCGACATATCAAGTTGTGGGCCAGCCGACCTTCCTGACAACGTCGATAAGCTCACGAACTGCTGCCCCCCTATGCCGGCAAGAATCGTGGACTTCAATCAGCTTCGGCGGCCACAGCAATCCGCCGCCCCTATGCGTGTCAGACGGGCGGCTCATCTGGTGGCCAAAGACGAAGCCTACATGGCCAAGTTCACCAGGGCGGTTGAGCTGATGAAGGCCCTTCCAGACAACGATCCCCGGAGCTTCCTCAACCAGGCTAACATCCACTGTGCCTACTGCTGCGGCGCTTATGACCAGGCCGGTTTTCCGGACTTGGAGCTTCAAGTCCATTCTTCGTGGCTCTTCTACCCCTTCCATCGTTGCTACCTCTACTTCTTCGAGAGGATATTGGGGAAACTCATTGACGACCCCACATTCGCTGTGCCCTTCTGGAACTGGGACCACCCGGACGGCATGCAAATGCCTTCCATCTACATCGCAGACCAGAACTCCCCGCTCTACGACCGCTTTCGCAACCCGAAACACATGCCACCCAACATCGTTGATTTCAACTATGGCACCGGATCGGATGATTCATCCGTTCTTGATGCACAACAGCTGATGTCTCAGAATCTTACTATAATGTACCGTCAACTTGTGTCTCTGGGGCCTACCGCCCGTATGTTCCTTGGGAGCCCGTACCGTGCGGGGGATGGCCCTGGACCCGGTGCTGGCTCCCTAGAGTCTGTTCCACATGCCAGCATCCATTTCTGGACCGGAGACCCGTCACAGCCTGACGGGGAGGATATGGGGTCTTTTTACTCAGCTGGGAGGGATATTATCTTCCATGCCCATCACGGTAACATCGACAGGATGTGGGAGATTTGGAAAACATTAGGCGGGAGACGCCGAAATTTCTCCGACCCAGACTGGCTTGATTCTTCACTCCTCTTCTACGACGAAAATGCGCAAATGGTCCGGATCAAGGTGAGGGATTGCTTGGACACGAGAAACCTTGGGTACGTGTACCAAGACGTGGAAATCCCGTGGTTGAACTCTCGTCCCACACCACGGGCATCCAACAATAGGGTTATGAGGAAAGGAAAGAAGGTTGTTGCAGATGCAGGGGCATCCCCTACATCAGCTGACA
>OOIL02003702.1:1528121-1539612 GCA_900332095.2 Cuscuta campestris
ATGCAGGGGCATCCCCTACATCAGCTGACAAGGTTTTTCCTCGGAGGCTCGACAAAGTTGTCAAGGCAACGGTGAGAAGGCCAACAAGAGGAAAACATAAGAGAAATAATGACGAAGAAGAAGAAATTATTGTAATCGAAGGGATAGAGGTTGAGAAGGATGTTTATGTGAAGTTCGACGTGCTTGTTAACGAAGAAGACGAGGCGATGGCCACGCCCAAGCACACCGAGTTTTGCGGGAGCTTCGTGAGTGTGCCACATGGCAGTCACCACCACATGCAGGAGCAGAAGATCATCAAGACTGAGATGAGGTTAACCATAACTGAACTATTGGAGGATTTGAATGCGGAGTACGATGACCAAATTCTAGTGACTTTAGTGCCAAAGACGGGATGTGAGGGTGTCAAGATTGGCGGTCTCAAGATCGTTTTTGATTCTTGATTTTACATCAGCATAATAAGATACTCCCTCCGTTCTCAAAAACACTTCCTCTTTTATTTTTTCCACTTCCAACAAAACAATTCCTCTTTCTATTAAAAAATCATTTTTACACTTACTTTTTCATACCTTACCTATCACATCATACTTTTTCTCTAATAATCTATCCATCACATCTTACTTTTACCCATCACATCAGGGGCAAAATTGGAAATCAACTATAATTTAATATTTTCTTATTTTTGCCCCAAATCAAAATGAGAAGTCTTTTTGCAAACAGAGGGTGTATATAATTGTTGTCAATTAAGTACATACTCAAAATTTAACTTCTTTTGGGAACTAGCATTTCTTTTGAATTCATGCATTTTAATTTCAAAATTTAAAATTTTTGAATTTCAAATTACAAGGGGAGGTATATGAATTGAAAATTGAGCTTTGTTATGAACTAGAGAAATTTGACTCAAATCCAAATCTAAATTTTTTAAGTTTCCCAAACAAGAAATTTGAGCCAAATCTAGATTTGAAATCCAAATCCAATTTTCCAAATATGCAATTAATTAATTTCATAAGTAGTTTCAATCAAACAATATACCATATATGCCGCCCAGTCACCCACAGGTCAACCTATATGCCTATGTTCTTCCAACTCTTATTTGTAATATGTTAAACCTTGACCTTATTTAATACCCCCTCTATTCTAAAAAGAATGACACAATTACTATTTCAACCTCTCTTTAACTTTTGTTTATTTTCTTGTTTTGGTTGACTATTTGACAGAATAAAATGTTCTTGTCGCATCTTGTTTTGTAAAATAAGAAATCACCCGAAATAAGACTAAAACATAGAGAAAGTACCAAAATAGGAATTCTATATTATTTTTATTTCTTAAATAGGAGTTCATACTGTGATAATGTGACATTGTACATGTACATTTTACATAATATACATGGTCATGATTGGTAATGTAAATGTATTTTAACTCCTGTTTAAGAAATAAAAATATGGAACTCCTATTTTGGTATATTTAAATTAAATATTATGTACATGATATCAAATGATTTGATTATGAATTGAGATTCAATTTATGTGGATATTTGATACATTACATATCCTTACTCAGCTTCACCGTTGAGCGTGTAGTATGTTTTATTTCCTACACGCAGGTAAACAGAAAGAATGATATGACGTGTGTAAAACCTTAATCCGTCTAGGTCTGCAGCCCTTTCGGACTAAAGTATAAACTTGGTATTCGTAAACATTCAAAATATTTCAAACATTTAAAACTTCATTTCATAATAAATTATTCAGAATAATATCGGAGTAGTTTAATGTTGCGGAAACTGAATAAAAACAATTACAAAATATAATAATATTATGTTTTTTAAACATTAATTCATCTCACACATCCACCTTAGCTTGACCATCTCGCACTGTTTGCTCCCAGGATTCCATCACTTCATTCTTTTTGTTTAACTGTGTCTAGCAAATAAAACATACTACACGCTTAGCGTTAAATTAAGCGGAGTAAGCATATCCAATGCATCGAACATCTATATAAATTGGATCTCAATTCATAATCAACCGTACCATTTGATATCATGCACACTATATACAATTCAATCATTTATCATTCATGATATTCACAATATTTAATTTCAAGTCATTTACTGATATATACAATATTCAATATTCAATGTCTCAAGAGTACTATTAAATTATTCTTAATCTAAAGCCAAACCATTTTTATACAAGCTCTTAGCTATTCTTAGTCTAAGGCAATTGGATTACGTACCAATTGAACAATGAACTGTCGGGCGGATGATATCTTGTTTGGATTCCGTACGTATGTTTTAACCCCAAATAATTGAATTGGTCACATAGGTATATGTTAGAGTTCTTCTAGATATCATTAATAGTCATAAATTTCCAAATGGTATATCTTAAAGTTCTTCTAGATATCCTTAACAATACACATCATTTTCATAATCAATATGTCCATTTTTAGTCATGATTCAATTCTTCATAATTATTACTTTAATCAGAATATTAAATCATCATTATCATCAATCAAAAATATTTATCATAATCATCAATAATCATAATTAACAAGTAGCAGCCTAGCGTCGAGTGTTAACACCCTAGCTTACCGTCATGCATCAAACAAGATTCTTGGTTTTATGGAAACATCATATTCATTTTCAGAAATCATATGAAAATTGATTAAAATTGATTGGTATCAAAAATAGAGTTTAAGAGTTTACAAAATCAGGTTTTCTGAAATTTTCTTTGGACAAATGGTACCCCTAACGTACGGTACCGCGGTACGGTACGGCGGTACCTCGGAACCGCTCAAAAGGTACGGGGTACCGTTTGGCATCAGGTACCGCCAGAGAACAGATTCCTGCGGTGGAGAAGGTAGCTAGCCTACCATTCCCACGGTATGGCCTACCGTCCCGGCGGTACCAAGGTACCGTCCGGACGATATCTAGCTACCAATCCGCGCATGGTTTTGAACAATGTCATTTTCAACCTCGGGCCAATTTTTGGAAATATCATTTTTAGTCACTAAACTTCAATTAAACTATATAGAAATGTTCTCCAAGGTTCATAGAGCATTTGTATGTTAAACACAAAACTCAACCAAACGACCATTTATGAACGTAGAAATGATCTATACGAACATTCTAGTCACTAGATATATCTACGGGTTTACCTCAAAGCTTAATGGAGGTTTTGGGAATTTTCCGGCAAAACTTCTAACGAGGATTACTCTTAGCTCCAGCGACTTCACACCAAAATGGCAGCACAACTGCGTTCTCTTGGAAGAAATTTGAGAAGAAATGGTGAAGAATTGAGTAGGAGGAGTGGTCTTATATAGAGGAGGACTAGAGGAAGAAACCAAGGCTGCTGATGAACGATTCCCTATTTAGGCGGCTGAGTGGAGCGGGCTGCTGTCTTCTCCCGATTCTAAACGTAAGTCCTTGGGACTCATTTGGTCCTAGTCGGGGCACACGTTTTGGTCTAACTTTCTCCGAATTGAAATCCGATTGAACCGTTGGATTCAGACATTCAAACTCTAAATAACGATATAATTTTCATTATTTATTGACAAACTTTATAAATCACTTATTTTTGGGTCCTTCTTGGTAATTAATTAATTATTAATTAATTAATTCTGATAGGTCTATTTTCGGGGCGTTACAACGTGATCCTGGCGGTAGACGTAGGCGATATTGTCGGCATGGGTGTGATGGTTTTAAATTGTTATTTCAAAAGATAAATTAATTATGTTTTGTGATTGTGATTTGTTAAAGTTTCTGCAACATTGAAAACTCTGTCACTATTTATGTTATGAATATTATTTGTGATAAATAAAAGGGTTTGAAATGTTTTAAATGTTACGATTACTAAGTTTATACTTTAGTCCGAAAGGGGCTACAGACCTGGACGGGTTATGGTGTTACAATATAGCCCCTTTACACATAGGGAGGAGAGGCTACACACAAGGCTAATATTAGGAACTTTAATATCAAAAGATTTCATCTAAAATCGGTATAAACTCATATTGATGTAAACTCGAATCGCTACTAACCCGAACCAGTATGAACCCGAATCGATATAAACTCGAGCCAAAATCGAGAAAAATCAAATCAAATCATCAAGCCTAAAAATGAACCAAACTGATTATAACATATATTCGAAAGAGACGTGAAGCTGAACTAAAAAGATCCAAACCGAAATTGAACGGATTGGCAGGTGTGTAGTTACCATAATTGATTAGAACAATGTTAGGTTCACAAACAGAATGATCACAAAATTTACAAACTTATCATTTATAGTTAAAATTTTTATTTTAAATTTATTTTAGACTTTTTAACTTTTTTATTGAAGTTCACAAATAGTAAGTTTATGAGTTTTGTGACCATTTTGTTTCTGAATCTAGCATTTCTCAATTGAATATAGTTCCAACTCCACATTCCTCCAATTACTCCGTAACAAGTACTCCGTTTTAAATTGTTAAAGTTTGATTAACAAAATTTAAAAACAGCCTTTTTTTGTTATTTTTTTAACAGCACCCTTAGAAATTTAATTTTCAATTGAAATTCTTTTGTTACGTTGATAAGAACTTTTAGTATTAAATATGACATGTGTACTTGTATAGAACATGACATGTGCAGTTTTATAGATTTTTGTTAATTATTTATATTTTAATTAGAAATTAGAAACCGTTTGAAAAAGTAGTGTTGTATGGTTAAGTATATTTTTCTAGAATGATTCATATGTCAAATATAAATTAGAAAATATTATCTAAATTAAAATTTTTAGTGCATAGGGTTTTACTAGAACTAAACATATACTTCGTATAAATTTTAGTTATTTTTTACAAATAAAATATCATAATTTTTTACAATAATGATGGAATAAAATAAATGACATGTGGTCTACCATTAAAAAAGAAGTGAAAATGTGAGAATCTAATAAAATAATATTCTCTATTCCAAAAGTAGTGTTAGTTACTATTCTTAGTTCTCGATAAATGTAAGTCCTTGCACATTTTCATTTATTATCGAATAAATAAAATATTTTTGGTACACCTTGATTTGTAAAACTTTTGGTTTAGCTTTGAGTCATATAATTAATTTGTATTTTTTTTCAACATCAATTTGTTAATAAAAACGTTTTCCAAAAAATAAAATTTTAGAATAACAAAAAAATAGAGAGAAAGATCTTTTTTTTACCTTAGATTGGGAGACAAGACAAGTAAGACAACTAGTTAACATGGTGATATGAGACTAAACTTTCTTCCAACGACCAATTTCAATTGGGTAAAATTTAAACACCGTACTTCCAAGTCAAAATTAAACTCTGATTTCTATCGCAAGGTCCAATGTTTTACGACCACATTTATCAGTTACCGTTTTGGGAAACAAAGAGGAGTTGCAAGTACAGATTATGACTAGTTTGACCATATTTATCTACTTCTATTACTTTCTACTTTGTCTCTTCTATTAAATCACTTTTTAGTTTAATTCTACGTCTCAAAATTTCTGTTTTAGTGCGAGTATTATGTAAAATTTTATTTTTTAAAAAATATTTTATTTATAAATTGTTATATAAAAATACAAATTACATTACTCAAAATAAATTAAAATTTTTAGAAAACGAGATATGAAAAATGTATCAAATAAAATGATTAATACAAATATACAAACAAACATTGATTATCAAAAGACTGTGATAAATGGATGGATGATTAATAGTAAGTTAGTAACTAGAGAGATAATAAATGGATGGATAGATGGAGTAGTAAAAATAAATAGTACAATCTGGTAAATACCTATATATATTTTAGTTCGTATATACTACGTATAATTTAAGAAAAAAAGACTAATAGAAGTAAAACTTAGAATATATTCCAAAATAGGAGTTTATATTTTTATTTTCCAAATATAAGTTAAAATACTTATATGTCAATCATGTCAATATTTTATACAAAAAAGTATTGTAAAATGCTCATATACAGAGTTTATATTTGATTCATTCTTTATGTTTTACACCTATTTAGAGTGATTTCTTATATTCTATCCGTTTTTTAAAATACTTTCTTTTTCATTTTTTTGTTTTTCCTAGCTAAAACACTTCTACTTTTTAATGAAAAATCATTTTTACCATGTGTTCTTACCCTATCTATCACATCATACTTTTTCACCACTTACCCATCACGTACAATTTACTTGTACCCATCATATCAAGAAAAAAATTGAAACTTCAATCACAAATATATACTCTTTATTTCTCATAAAAGTCAAAATAAGAATTGTTATATGAAACAAGATGAAATATAATTTTGATTAAATTTACCCTTTGCTAGGTACATAGAATTACGATATTAGACAGTTAGAGTAACACGTTCTTTTGTAATGAAAAAATAATGTTGTATATTAATTAAACTGTAAGACACAGTAAGGAAATTGGAAAAAATCACTAGTCATTGAAAAAACATGGAAGGGTTGGAATATATTTGAAAAAACAAAAATATAATGTTGAAATAAATTTTATTTTAAAAAATATCAAGTTTTTATTACAACAATTTTTTTTGTTAGATGACCACTGGTGTTCCGAATCCACCTTTAATTTGGCAAAACATGACTAGTCCTGATCAATCAAATATATGCATTAAGGCGAAAAGCCTCCCAACAAATGGTGGGGTTTGAACAAATGACCTCAAGGCCTCAAGGTCACCAGAGCTTTGCAGTGCCAAATCTACAAATACGCATTGGTACAATAATTTATATATGCTATAGTTATTTTAAGTTTAATTTAAATCTTTTTCTTTTCTTTTGTGTGTCAAGCTATTTTTTAAGGCTGGTCAAAAACACCGGTTCGACATTTTTCGGGACTGGAGTGATATGGTACAAATTGAAAAATGGGTTTTCGAATAATTTGAGTAAATTATATCCCAAATCGGAAAGATCTTGAACCGTTTCAAGAATGGTGAGAGACGAGTTCCCAAAAATAAAACTGAAAATATCAAACTGAACCTTCATCATTAGAATGTTAAATTAATATAGTATTAATTATGCATTTTTATTTATTAATTTTTTATAATAGTTAAGTCATGTTTATTTAATGTGACTCTAACATGCATATACTTACATTTCTATATTAATTTAATTTATTACCTAAAAGTACAACTCAAATTATAATTTTATTTGTGGAAAAAATAAACGACAAAAATGTTTTGTCCAAAGTTGTAACTAAACAATACATTTATTAAGTAAGAATGAATAAAAGTAATGGTGCATCAATTTTTTTTATTTATGTTGCTTGATTTTTTTTAATGATTAATGAATACAAATATTTTTAAAACCGTAGTAGTATAGTATGATTTGACATTAATATGATATGATATTATCTCATGTCTGAAGGACATGGTACTGAATAAGTTTAGGCGTAAAACCAAAACTGTACCGATATGATCGAGCTGTTTGAATAGTAAGAGTATTGTAAATGTTCTTTAAAAATCGAAACTGTCACGGATCGTGCTCACACGTACTCTTTTTTTGTTTCAACGCATATTTAAAAACATTTTTACGACTTACACTCATTATTAATTTTTTAAATATTTTTATTGAAGTGAAACACATAAAAAAAATTGGGACAGGTGTAGTGGGTAAATTTCACCAATGGTATCTAAACTTTAGCTAGAATTTCGAAGTGGTACCTAAACTTCAAATCCTTTCACAAAAATACCTGAACTTACACAATTCTTTCACTAAAAGTCCATTTGCCCGTTTCTAGCAAGGTTAACTTCCGGTCATTTGGCCAAATTAGAATTTTATATATTTTAAAATTTACAATTTGACCCCATTTCTTTTTTTCTTTTCTTCCGCTCCCGCCGCCGTTGCACCACGTCAAAGTCGCCGGAAAATCAACCCGGTCAGATTTCGGCAGGACCAACGCCATTCTCTTCGTCTTGAGATGAAGATCAAGAATATCCAAATGATTTTGTCCAATTTGGTCTGCAACTTCTCGAATTTGAATTTTTCCACTCAAAAAACCTTAAAATCCGAAATTGAGGGGTTTCGTAAATCGCCATCAAATCTTGCAATTGAGGGGTCTTTGGGGGTCGCCGAGATGCCATGAACACTTTGGAGGGGATGAGTGACGTCAATTTTGCCGGAGATGGCCGGAAAACGCTCCAACCCGCCGGAAGGAGGCGTCGTTTTCCAGCGGGTTGAAGCGTTTTCCGGCCACCTCCGGCAAAATTGGCGTCGCTTTTTCCGATAGCAGCCACCAGAAACCATAGAGTAGTACCGACGACGTTCCCAGTTGTTGATTCACCATCCGTCGTTGTCTTCGGTTGTCATCGAGTGATCATCAACCGCCGCTATTGAGTTCTATGAGCTGAGATTGTTGGCGAGTGCTTAATAATAATAATAATAATAATAATAATAATAATAATAATAATAATAATAATAATAATAATAATAATAATAATAATAATAATAATAAGAAATATTTGCACTAAATAGCACTAAAACTTGAGTCATTTTCCTAAATAGCACTTAAATTGTTTTATTCCTTAAATAGCACTTAATAATGTCCAGTGATGACGAATATTTACTTGAATAATGACCAATGCATAATGACTAAAAATGATACATTGGGAAGAAAAACACATGTGGTGCTATTTAGGGAAATTCATTATGTTTTAGTGTTATTTAAATAAATTTCTCTAATAATAATAATAATAACATTATCAATAATAATAAAAGAAAGAAAAAAGGGGAGGGGTGGATTGGATGGAAAGAAAAAAAGGGGAGAAGAAGAAAACAAGAAAGAAAAAAAACGGGAGGGGGGGGGGGCTAGAAGAAGAGAAAAAATGGTGCGGGGGGGGTGGGGGTGGGGATGGAAGAGGAAGAGAAGAAAAAAATGGAGTGGGAAGGTGGGGGTCTTGAAAAAGATGAAGAAAAGGGTGGAGAACCAAGAGAAAAAAAGAAAAGAGGTCAAAATAATAAAATTTAAATTTATAAAATTATAATTTGACTTCAAATGACCTGAAAGTGACTTAGAAACCGCCTATTGGACCACCGGTGAAAGAATGTTGAAAGTTCGTGTATTTTGTGATAGGAATTAAAGGTTATATACTGAAGTGAAATAATGATGAAAGTTCATATACCATGGGTGAAATTTACCCCTATCATATCACACTTCTTCACTATTAATCTATCCATAACATCCTACTTTTATTCATCATATCCAAAGTCATTTTGGAAAGTTAACACTAAAATATACTAATTTAAATCATTTAAAATTCAAAACAAAAAGATTTTATGGGACATAGGTCGTAGTTAAAAGTTACTCCATAGTTACCAATAGAACAAAAGTAAAATAATAAGAACATTTCAGCACACTATTAATTAATTATGTTAGCGGGGTAAAGTGTGCAACCTTTTTTTTTCTTTTTTTCATTTGTTCCAAACTTAATTCTCAGCATGTGTTTCGAAGATTTTTTTATATTGTTTTAAATATGTATATTTTGTTTTTTATTTTTATACCAATTCTAATTAAATAAATATAATGAAATGAAAAAAAACTTAAAAATTTGATTATATTCTTTTTAAATAACGAGGTGGTTCCCATGACATTACCCGACAATGTCATGGAATGGCACGGGTCGCTCTGGTGTCCCGTTAGGGGTAAAACTTAACTTCAAAGTCAAAATTAACTTGGGAGTGTAATTGAAGTGGGTGTGAGAGTGTGTTCAAGCCGGGCGGAGTGGAGGGTTCACCAGAGGGCTATGAGGATAGGAACCGTCGATTTTACAAATGAGACCCCGAAGCGCCCAGAGGTGACATGGTGTTCCAATTTCTATCCTTCCCTTCAAATAATATGGCATTAGCACTTTAGAACTATTCAAATATAGTCAATGAATGCAGGGGTGTGAATAGTACTCTGTCCCCCATATATCTTCCCAATAGTCTTTTTTCTTTGTCCATAACCCCACTTACTTTATTTATTATACCTCACCACCTCATTTAATACACTTCATCCATTTTTCATTAAGGATATTATGATAAACTTTTACCTTTTTTCAACTCTCCTCAAAAATCACCAAAAGTCAAAATGATAACATCTTAGGGGGACGGGGTGAGTATCTCTCAATGATAAAGCAAGAAAAAACCCCATTACAAATAGGGGGTGTATATGTGGTGGAGTTCCAAAAAATAGACAAAGCAAAGAAAATGACAGCCTCCATTCTCTTCACAGTCACCATCGCCACCCCAAATGTTTATTGTTCGGCCCCAAGAAAAATATCCCTAAATAGGAACCGCCCTAGGACTCGCCGCCCTCGCCTGCATGTCTCATCATGCAACAACAATAAGGCCCCCGCCGCCGCCGCCAACGACGATGATTGGAAGTTCGACAGAAGAAACCTGTTGGTGGGGCTCGGGGGCTTGTATGGATACGGGGCTTTGAATCCGTTACCCGCCTCCGCAGACCCCATCAACGGGCCCAACATATCAAGTTGTGGGCCAGCCGACCTTCCTGACAACGTCGATAAGCTCACGAACTGCTGCCTCCCTATGCCAGCAAGAATTGTGGACTTCGATAAGCTTCGGCGGCCACCGCGATCCGCCCCTCTTCGTGTCAGACAGGCGGCTCATCTGGTGGCCAATGACGAAGCCTACATGGCCAAGTTCACCAGGGCAGTTGAACTGGTGAAGGCCCTTCCAGACGACGATCCCCGGAGCTTCCTTAACCAGGCTAAAATTCACTGTGCCTACTGCTGCGGCTCTTATGACCAGGCCGGTTTTCCGGACTTGGAGCTTCAAGTCCATTTCTCGTGGCTCTTCTACCCCTTCCACCGTTGCTACCTCTACTTCTTCGAGAGGATATTGGGGAAACTCATTGACGACCCCACATTCGCTATGCCCTTCTGGAACTGGGACCACCCGGACGGCATGCAAATGCCGTCCATCTACATCGCAGACCAGAACTCCCCGCTCTACGATCGCTTTCGCAACTCGAAACACATGCCACCCAACATCGTTGATTTCAACTATGGCATCGGATCGGACTCATCCATTCTTGATGCACAAGAGCTGATGTCTCAGAATCTTACTATAATGTACCGTCAACTTGTGTCACTGGGGCCTACCGCCCGTATGTTCCTTGGGAGCCCGTACCGTGCCGGGGATGACCCTGGACCCGGTCTTGGATCACTAGAGTCTGTTCCACATGGCAGCATCCATGCCTGGACCGGAGACCCGTTCCACATGGCATCCTTGGGAGCCCGTACCGTGCGGGGGATGGCCCTGGACCCGGTGCTGGCTCCCTAGAGTCTGTTCCACATGCCAGCATCCATTTCTGGACCGGAGACCCGTCACAGCCTGACGGGGAGGATATGGGGTCTTTTTACTCAGCTGGGAGGGATATTATCTTCCATGCCCATCACGGTAACATCGACAGGATGTGGGAGATTTGGAAAACATTAGGCGGGCGACGCCAAAATTTCTCAGACCCAGACTGGCTTGATTCTTCACTCC
>OOIL02003702.1:1539696-1552780 GCA_900332095.2 Cuscuta campestris
ATGTGGGAGATTTGGAAAACATTAGGCGGGAGACGCCGAAATTTCTCCGACCCAGACTGGCTTGATTCTTCACTCCTCTTCTACGACGAAAATGCGCAAATGGTCCGGATCAAGGTGAGGGATTGCTTGGACACGAGAAACCTTGGGTACGTGTACCAAGACGTGGAAATCCCGTGGTTGAACTCTCGTCCCACACCACGGGCATCCAACAATAGGGTTATGAGGAAAGGAAAGAAGGTTGTTGCAGATGCAGGGGCATCCCCTACATCAGCTGACAAGGTTTTTCCTCGGAGGCTCGACAAAGTTGTCAAGGCAACGGTGAGAAGGCCAACAAGAGGAAAACATAAGAGAAATAATGACGAAGAAGAAGAAATTATTGTAATCGAAGGGATAGAGGTTGAGAAGGATGTTTATGTGAAGTTCGACGTGCTTGTTAACGAAGAAGACGAGGCGATGGCCACGCCCAAGCACACCGAGTTTTGCGGGAGCTTCGTGAGTGTGCCACATGGCAGTCACCACCACATGCAGGAGCAGAAGATCATCAAGACTGAGATGAGGTTAACCATAACTGAACTATTGGAGGATTTGAATGCGGAGTACGATGACCAAATTCTAGTGACTTTAGTGCCAAAGACGGGATGTGAGGGTGTCAAGATTGGCGGTCTCAAGATCGTTTTTGATTCTTGATTTTACATCAGCATAATAAGATACAGAGTATATAATTATGGTCAATTAAGTACGTACTCGAAATTTAACTTCTTTTGGGAACTAGCATTTCTTTTGAATTCATTCATTTCAATTTCAAAATTTGAATTCTTGAATTTCAAATTACAAGGGGAGGTATATGAATTGAAAATTGAGCTTTGTTATGAGCTAGAGGAATTTGACTCAAATCCAAATCTAAATTTTTTAAGTTTCCCAAACAAGAAATTTGAGCCAAATCTAGATTTGAAATCCAAATCCAATTTTCCAAACATGCAATTAATTAATTTCATAAGTAGTTTCAATCAAACAATATACCATGTATGCCGCCCGTAGGTCAACCTGTATGCCTATGTTCTTCCAACTCTTATTTGTAATATGTTAAACCTTGACCTTGTTTAATACTCCCTCCATTCCAAAAAGAAGGACACAATTACTATTTCAGCCTCTTGTTAACTTTTGTTTATTTTCTTGTTTTCGTTGACTATTTGACAAAATAAAATGTTCTTGTCGCATCTTGCTTTGTAAAAGAAGAAATCACCCAAAATAAGACTAAAACATAGAGAAAGTAGCAAAATAGGAGTTCTATATTATTTTTATTTCTTAAATAGGAGTTCGTACTGTGATAATGTGGCATTGTACATGTACATTTTACGTAATATACATGGTCATGATTGGTAATGTAAATGTATTTTAACTCCTGTTTAAAGAATAAAAATATGGAACTCCTATTTTGGTATATTTAAATTGAATATTATATATACATTATATCAAATGAATTGATTATGAATTGAGATTCAATTTATGTGGATATTTGATACATTAAATATCCTTACTCAGCTTCATCGCTGAGCGTGTAGTATGTTTTATTTCATACACGCAGGTAAACAAAAAGAATGATATGACGTGTGTAACACCCTAATCCGTCCAGGTCTGCAGCCCCTTTCGGACTAAAGTATAAACTTGGTATTCGTAAACATTCAAAATATTTCAAACATTTAAAACTTCATTTCATAATAAATTATTCAGAATAATAACGGAGTAGTTTAATGTTGCGGAAACTGAATAAATAACAATTACTCCCTCCGTCCCACTGTCTTTGTCCACTTACCTTTTGGCACACCATCCAATGCACTTCTTTAATCCATTTTATCTTGTAATTTGTATATTAAAAAATTATAGAAATTATATATTAATAATCTATATGTTAAGACAAATCAAACAAGATCACACATGACTATTTTTAGGCTTACACATTGAGAGAATTTGATGAGTCAAAGTGCTTAGATGAACAGTTCCAAAAGTCAAATGTGGACAAAGACAGTGGGACGGAGGTAGTACAAAACATAATAATATTATGTTTTTTAAACATTAATTCATTTCACACATCCACCTTAGCTTGACCATCTCGCCCTGTTTGCCGCCAGGATTCCATCAATTCATCATTCTTTTTGTTTACCCGCGTCTAGCAAATTAAACATACTGCACGCTCAGCGGTAAAGCGGAGTAAGCATATCTAATGCATCGAACATCCATATAAATTGGATCTCAATTCATAATCAACCATTTCATATCATGCACACAATATACAATTCAATCATTCATCATTCATGATATTCACAATATTTAATTTCAAGTCATTTCATGATATATACAATATTCAATATTCAATGTCTCAAGAGTACTCTTAAATTATTCTTAATCTAAGGTCAAATCATTTTTATACAAGCTTTTAGCTATTCTTAGTCTAAGCCAATATTTCTAACTAAGCTCTTAAACTATAAATAGTTTAAGGCAAAACACAAGAATCGATAATCCACTCTGTGAGTCATGTGGATTACGTACCAACCGAACAGTGAACTATCGGGCGGGTGATATCCAGTCTGGATTCCGTATGTACGTTTTAACCCCAAATAATTGATTTGGTCACATAGGTATATCTTAGAGTTCTTCTAGATATCCTTAATAGTCATAAATTTCCAAATGGTATATCTTAGAGTTCTTCTAGATACCCTTAACAATACACATCATTTTCATAATCAATATGTCCATTTTTAGTCATGATTCAATTCTTCATAATTATTACTTTAATCAAAATATTAAATCATCATTATCATCAATCAAAGATATTTATCATAATCATCAATAATCATAATTAACAAGTAGCGGCCTAGCGTCGAGTGTTAACACCCTAGCTTACTGTCATGCATAAAATAAGATTCTTGGTTTTATTGAAACATCATACTCATTTTCAGAAATCATATTAAAATTGATTAAAATTGATTGGTATCAAAAAATAGGGTTTAAGAGTTTACAAAATCAGGTTTTCTGAAATTTTCTCTGGACAAACGGTACCCCTAACGGTACCTCGGTACCGCGGTACGGTACCTCGGAACCGCTCAAACGGTACGGGGTACCGTTTGGCATCAGGTACCGCCAGAGAGAACGGATTCCTGTAGTGGAGACGGTAGCTAGCCTACCATTCCCACGGTATGGCCTATTGTCCCGGTGGTACCAATTCAAGGTACCGTCTGGACGGTATCGGGCTACCGTTCTGCGCATAGTTTTGAGCAGTGTCATTTTCAATCTCGGGCCAATTTTCGGAAATGTCTTTTTTAGTCACCAAACTTCAATTAAACTATATAGAACTGTTCTCCAAGGTTCATAGATCATTTTGGTATCATAAGTTCATAGTTTTAACATCAAATTTAAGGTTTATGATTCTTGGTTCTTCAAGTATGTCAAACACAAAACTCAACCAAACAACCATTTATGAACGTAGAAATGATCTATACAAACATTCTAGTCGCTAGATATATCTACGGGCTTACCTCGAAGCTTAACGGAGGTTTTGAGAATTTTCCAGCGAAACTTCCAACGAGGATTACTCTTAGCTCCAGCGACTTCACACCAAAATGGCAGCACCACTTTGTTCTCCACACTCAAATCTAACTCTCAGAAGAAATTTGAGAAGAAATGGTGAAGAATTGAGTAGGAGGAGTGGTCTTATATAGAGGAGGAATGGAGGAAGAAACCAAGGCTGCTGATGAACGATTCCCTGTTTAGGCGGCTGAGTGGAGCGGGCTGTTGTCTTCCCCCGATTCTAAACGTAAGTCCCTGATTGGGACTAATTTGATCCTAGTCGGGGCATACTTTTTGGTCTAACTTTCTCCGAATTGAAATCCGATTGAGCCGCTGGAGTAGTCAGACACTCAAACTCTAAATAACGATATAATTTTCATTATTTATTGACAAACTTTATAAATCACTTATTTTTGGGTCCTTCTCGGTAATTAATTAATTATTAATTAATTCTGATAGGCCTATTTTCGGGGCGTTACAACGTGATCCTGGCGGCAGACGCTGGCGATATTGTCGGGATGGATGTGATGGTTTTAAATTGTTATTTCATAAGATTAATTAATTATGTTTTGTGGTTGTGATTTGTTAAAATTTCCGCAACATTGAAAACTCCGTCACTATTTATGTTATCAATATTATTTGTGATACATAAAAGTGTTTGAAATGTTTTAAATGTTACGATTACCAAGTTTATACTTTAGTCCGAAAGGGGCTGCAGACCTGGACGGGTTAGAGTGTTACAATATAGCTTCTTTACACATAGGGAAGAGAGGCTACACACAAGGCTAACATTAGGAACTCTAATATCAAAAGATTTCATCTGAAACCGGTATAAACTCATACTGATGTAAACTCGAATCGCTACAAACCCGAACCAGTATAAACCCAAATCGATATAAGCTCGAATCGAAATTGGGAAAAATCAAATCAAGCCTAAAACTGAACCAAAACGATTATAACATATATCCGAAAAAAGACGTGAACCTGAACTAAAAAGATATAAACCGAAATCGAACTGATTGGCAGGTCTGTAGTTACCATAATTGAATATAGTTCCAACTCCACATTTCTCCAATTACTCCGTAACAAGTACTCGTTTTAAATTGTTAAAGTTTGATTAACAAAATTTAAAAACAGCCTTTTTTTGTTATTTTTTTAACAGCACCCTTAGAAATTTAATTTTCAATTGAAATTCTTTTGTTACGTAGATAAGAACTTTTAGTACTACCTCCGTCCCACTATATTTGTCCACTTTCATTTTTGCACACCATCCAATGCACTTCTTTAATCCATTTTATCTTGTAATTTGTATATTAAAAAATTATAGAAATTGTATATTAATAATCTATATGTTAAGACAAATCAAACAAGATCACACATGACTATATTTAGGCTTACACATTGACAGAAATTGATGAGTCAAAGTGCTTAGATGAACAGTTCCAAAAGTCAAAAGTGGACGAATATAGCGGGACGGAGGTAGTATTAATAAATATGACATGTGTACTTGTATAAAACATAACATGTGTAGTTTTATAGATTTTTGTTAATTATTTATATTTTAATTAGAAATTAGAAACCGTTTGAAAAAGTAGTGTTGTATGGTTAAGTATATTTTTTAAGAATGATTCATATGTCAAATATAAATTAGAAAATATTATCTAAATTAAAATTTTTGGTGCATGGGGTTTTACTAGAACTAAACATATACTTCGTATAAATTTTAGTTATTTTTTACAAATAAAATATCATTATTTATTACTATAATTATGGGATAAAATAAATGACATGTGGTCTACCATTAAAAAAGAAGTGAAAATGTGAGAATCTATTAAAATAATACTCTCTATTCCAAAAGTAGTGTTAGTTACTATTCTGAGTTCTCGATAAATTTAAGTCCCACTACAAAAAACTCCTGGAATTGGCACGGAATATTAGGCACGGACATGCCGTGACTACGCCGAAAAAAGAAAGTAGACACATGGCGTGTTTCTATTTGCGTTTCAATTTGGCTTAGCATTTTTCCATGCCAATAGCGTAAATGTTAAGAAATTAACGGTGTTGTCGGACGGTGTTTATTCTAACCAATAGGCACGGATTTAGTTGTTCCAATTCCCTACGTTTCTCATAAAATTCAAAATCGAAAAGGACAAGACTGTTTTGTCATGGAAATAGCCGTGCCTAATTTCGATCCTAGACAAATGCCTGACACACTTGCAGAGGCATTTAGTTTGGCACGGAAACCGCCGTGCCTACATAAAAGCCCAATAAATTCGTTTTATGACATGCTATTAATGCACCCCTACAAACGAAGAGTTCATTTTGTTTGGCACGGACAGGGCCGTGCCTATGCAATTACCAAAAACTGTCGTGTTTAATGCCCTCTATTAGGCACGGAAAAAGCCGTGCCTAGAATGGATCTCACACAAAAAGCCTGACACACGCAGAGATATTGAAATTTGGCACGACAACGGCCGTGCCTACACCGTTACCCAAGAATCCGATATTTACTACACGGTATAGGCACGGTTGGGGACGTGCTTACGTCCGTGCCTACGGTTTAATTATATATATTACCACCCCTTACATGTTCTTTCTCGATTTTTTCATTAACTACTCTCCTCCTCTTATCTCTTTCTTCGTTGACATCCCTCTTCCGCCCTCCTCCCTCCTCCGCCCTCCTCCCTCATAACCCTTTCTCCTTTCAATGTCTTCAGCAAGGAGCACTTCCTTCCGTGGTAGCTTTCGTGGTAGGGGAAGCTTTCAGCGTTCTCACTCTCGAGCACCACCGAAATCGCCATCTACCACTACCCCGTAGTCCATATTCAATGCCGGTGGCGACTTGGAGGCTGAGGTCGAGTTCAAGGGCGGAGGAGGCGGCAAAGGAGGAGACGGAGTTTCAACGGAGGCTAGTGCGGTGCCGTACGGGGATCTTCCGCGCTTGATCACTAAGGCCGAATTGAAGGGTAATTTTTTTGTTTTTTATTATCTCATATATTATATGTATGATTTTTTAATTTTTTTTTAATTTTTTTCCAGCCAACAAGCTATCCTAATCACAATACTAATTTATTTCAATACGTACTAATTTATTTTTTATTACATTTATAGCTTCGTTACACATGGTTGCTCGGGGTTTTGCCGGCGCACACAGACAAAGTAATGAGGAGCACCTTTAATTCCTGTGGGTTTTGCCTTCTCCCATGCCTGTTTTTCAACAACATACGGTCCTCCCCCAAATGCCAAACGTTCAACCGGAATGACACAATTCAAATAACTGTGGTGTTAACAGTTTTCTAAACAATGAAAATCTGTAATTATTCATCATTAACATTTGTCTATAATGATCTTCGTTTGGATGCTAGACATTACTTTCATTATGGATATTACTTTTATTAATCTACATTATTATGCTGTGAGTGATTTATTCCGTATTTGAATTATGGCCTGTTATGTATTATTAATTTTTATTTTCAATTTTTTTTAATTTTTCGAAATCTAAGGCACGGATAAATCCGTGACAAAAAATATTTTTTTTATTTTTTAAAATCCATGGCACGGATATGTCCGTGGCAAAATATTTGAATTTCGGAATTGAATCTCCCAGCGTATTTGAATTTTTTGAAATTTTTTGAATATTTTGAAAATTTTCAAAATAAAGGCATGGATATATCCGTGACTTATGTTATATTTGTAAGAACACAATTTTGACACGGACATATCCGTGCCTAATATCTTTAACGTTTTTCTTACAACCGTCAGTTTGGAACGATTTTGTCACGAATGACGTCGTGTGTATATTTGGCACGGACTGGATTTCCGTGCCATACGGTTTGGAGCTTCGAAATTGGCAGCGTTTCGAGTCCGTGCCAAAATCCGTGCCTAATACCTTAATCACGGAAAACGTAAATTACAGTCCGTGCCAAAAAGCCGTGCCAATTTCGCGTTTTTTTTTGTAGTGTCCTTGCACATTTTCATTTATTATTGAATAAATAAAATATTCTTGGTACGTCTTGATTTGTAAAACTTTTGGTTTAGCTTTGAGTCATATAATTTGTATTTTTTTCAACATCAATTTGTTAATAAAAAACATTTTCCAAAAAATAAAATTTTAGAATAACGAAAAAATGGAGAGAAAGATCATTTTTTTTAACCTTAGATTGGGAGACAAGACAAGTAAGACAACTAGGTAACATGGTGATATGAGGCTAAACTTTCTTCCAACGACCAATCTCAATTGGGTAAATTTAAACAGCGTACTTCCAAGTCAAACAAAGAGGAGTTGCAAGTTACAGATTATGACTAGTTTGACCATATTTATCTACTTCTATTACTTTCTACTTTGTGTCTTCTATTAATTAAATCACTTTTTAGTTTATTCTGTTTTAGTACAAATAATATGTAAATTTTTATTTTTTAAAAAATATTTTATTTACAAATTGTTATATAAAAATACAAATTACATTACTCAAAATAAATTAAAATTTTTAGAAAACAAGATATGAAAAATGTATCAAATAAAATGATTAATAAAAATATGCAAACAAACATAAAGACTGTGATAGTAAGTTAGTAACTAGAGAGATAATAAATGGATGGATAGATGGAGTAGTAAAAATAAATAGTACAATCTGGTAAATACCTATATTTTAGTTCGTATATAATTTAAGAAAAAAAGACTAATAGAAGTAAAACATAGAATATATTCCAAAATAGGCGTATATGTTTTTATTTTGAAAATATAAGTTAAAATACTTATATGTCAATCATGTCAATATTTTATACAAAAAAAGTACTCCGTATTGTAAAATGCTCATATACAGAGTTTATATTTTGATTCATTCTTTATGTTTTACACCTAGATAGAGTGATTTCTTATATTCCGTCCGTTTTTTAAAACATTTTATTTTTCATTTTTTTTGTTTTTCCTAAAACACTTCTACTTTTTAATGAAAAATCATTTTTACCTCTATTTGTTCCTACCATATCTATCACATCATACTTTTTCACTCCCTACCCATCACGTACAATTTACTTTTAGTCATCATATCAAAGGAAAAATTGAAAATTCATTCACAAATATATACTCTTTATTTCTCATAAAAGTCAAAATAAGAACTGTTTTATGAAACAAGATGAAATATAATTTTGATTAAATTTACCCTTTGCTAGGTACATAGAATTACGATATTAGACTGTTAGAGTAACATGTTCTTTTGTAATGAAAAAATAATGTTGTATATTAATTAAACTGTAAGACACAGTAAGGAAATTGGAAAAAATCACTAGTCATTTAAAAAACATGGAAGGGTTGGAATATATTTGAAAAAACAAAAATATAATGTTGAAATAAATTTTATTTTAAAAAATATCAAGTTTTTATTACAATAATTTTTTGAGAAATTTACTTACATAGGACTAAAACATAATGACTTTCCCAATATAGGACCATATGTTTTTATTTCCCAATGTAAGACCTTTGGTCATTATCAAGGTAGTCATTATTCAACTAAATGTCCATCATTACTGGACATTATTCCTTCCACTAAGTCATTATTAAGTCCTATTTAGGGAATAAAAAAGTTTAAGTTCTACGACATTAGGAAAGTCATTATGTTTTAGTCTTATTTAGTACAAATTTCACTAATTTTTTTTGTTAGATGACCACTCGTGTTCCGTATCCACCTTTAATTTGGCAAAACATGACTAATCCTGATCAATCAGATATATGTATTAAGGCGAAAAGCCTCCCAACAAATGGTGGGGTTTGAACAAATGACCTCAAGGCCTCAAGGTCACCAGAGCTTTGCACTGCCATTGGTACAATAATTTATATATGCTATATTTATTTTAAGTTTAATTTAAATCTTTTTCTTTTTTTTTTGTGTGTCAAGCTATTTTTTAAGGCTGGTCAAAAACACCAGTTCGACATTTTTCGGGACTGGAGTGATATGGTACAAATTGAAAAATGGGTTTTCGAATAGTTTGAGTAAATTATATCCCAAATCCGAAAGATCTTGAACCGTTTCAAGAATGGTGAGAGACGGGTTCCCAAAAATAAAACTGAAAATATCAAACTGAACTTTCATCATTAAAATGTTAAATTAATATATTAATTATGCATTTTTATTTATTATTTTTTTATAGTAGTTCAAGTCATGTTTATTTGGTGTGACTCTAACATGCATATACTTACATTTCTATATTAATTTAATTTATTACCTCAAAGTACAACTCAAATTATAATTTTATTCGTGGAAAAATTAAACGACAATTATGTTTTGTCCAAAGTTGTAACTAAACAATACATTTATTAAGTAAGAATGAATAAAAGTAATGGTGCATCAATTTTTTTTAATTATTTTGCTTGATTTTTGTATGAATACAAATATTTTTAAAACCGCAGTATTATACTCCGTAGTATGATTTCACATTAATATGATATGATATCATCTCGTGTCTGAAGGACATGGTACTGAATAAGTTTAGGCATAAAACCAAAATTGTACCGATATGATCGAACTGTTTGAATAGTAAGAGTATGGTAAATGTTCTTTAAAAATCGAAACTGTCACGGATCGTGCTCACACGTACTCTTTTTTTGTTTCAACGCATATTTAAAAACATTTTTACGACTTACACTCATTATTAATTTTTTAAATATTTTTATTGAAGTGAAACACATAAAAAAATTGGGACAGGTGTAGTCTTTATTGTTTATTTGACTTAAGCATACTCAAAAAATTTACCAATAAATGTGCATCCAAATGTACCATGTCATTTGTTTAATTATTTAGAGGGAGAAAAATATAGTGTACCCATATACTCGGTACAAACATTCAACCGCGTTGTCCGAAAAATTAGGTTTGGGCGCAGTTTGGGATTGTCTGAATTTAAAAACCTTGTAGTGGGTAATATAAAGATTCAATACACTATACAACTTCGTACATGAGTACTTATATCATACATGCGGATGTACGATATTTCTCATACATCAGGATGAATATTCATCGTCAAGTCTTTTTCGACTAATTAATCATTTTTGAGTAACTAAATACTCATTTTCAAGCATAACTAAATTTTTGACAAATGAGTACTCAGGTATTCGAGAATAAGTATTTACTTGTTTGAAAATATGTATTTGTTGGGAATAAATGCGTGCAGAAACAACATACAATCACGAATCAACTGTAAAAAAAATAACACAATGATTTAACGTGGTTCAGCCAACTGCAGTATGCAACCTACATCCACACGGGGCAAGTAGGAAGATTTTATTATATTTCTCGTTGCGCTCACTGTCTCGTATCAATGTAGGTTGCACTTGGCCACCAAATCACGTTAAACCTTGTGTTGTTTATTTTTTTGCATTTGATTCGTGATTTTGTGTGTTATTTCTGCGTGGGTTTATTCCCATCAAGTGGTAAAAGAGCCCACGTTCGGAGGGTGGAGTAGCGAACCTACGCGTGCGGGGTTCTCGGAGCGACAACAACCAACATTTATTTGGTTAGCCCAACACCATTAGTATGAGGACTCTTGAAAGGTGCCCAAAAACAAACTCGTGAGAGCTTGACCTAGAGCGGACAACATCACACTAACGCGGGATTGAGTTGAGGGTACACGCGGTTCCAACAGTATTCAGTTACTCGTAAATGAGCACTCGCTGCGGATGTATGGGAAAAACCATACAACCGGTTGTACGGTATATATTGCGATCTTACGTTATTTTTTTAAAATCACCTTAAATAGAAGTAAAACATAAAGAAAGTATCAAAATAGGAGTCTAAAATTTTTAACCCCCAAAATATAAGTTTAGAAATCACCTTAAATAGGACTGAAACATAAAGAAAAGTACCAAAATATGACTTTCATGTTTTTTTCGAAATAGGACTTCACACTATGGTAATGTGGTTGTAATGTCGTCGCACTATATATGTGCACATCACTATACTTTTTGGTAATGTACATGACCATGTTTGGTAATGTAAATGTATTTTAAGTCTTATTTCGAGAATAAAAACATGAAAGTCCAATTTTGGTATATTTTTAATGTTTTAGTCCTACTTTGATCTTTCTCCTATATAAGTTTGCATTGTAGTATTGTAGCACTGTATATAAATATTGTCATGACTAGCACTATATACGCATTTTAGCTCCTATTTCATGAATAAAAACATCGAACTTCTTATTTTGATATATTTTTAATGTTTTACTCATACTATATATAGTCTTTTTCCCTTTTCTATTATATAGATGTAAATAGATAACGGAGATTACGAGACGAAAAAAATAATACTCCGTAATAATAATGGCCTGGAGATTTTGGGACATCTATGGTGCTCCTTTAGTAAAATTATTGTTTTCAACCCCTTTAAGCCCCGGCCTCCTAAACCTCTTTTCCTGGGAGGGAGATTTGGGAGGTTGGAATCATCATCAATTTTAACCTCTTTTCTCTAGTCATTTTTTCTAAGGTCAAAATAATTGTGGTGATAAGAACAATAATAATACGGAGTAATAAATACTAATAATAAATAGTAATCATTTCGTCCCTAAAAACCTTTATCCTTTCTTTTTTCATCCGTCCCATTTTTTTTCATTTCTATTAAAAAATTATTTTTACCCCTACTAATTGTTAACCTATATATCACATCACATCTATTCACTATTAATATACCATCAAATCTTACTTTTACCTATCATATCTAAATATATTTTTAGAAACTCAACACCAAAATACATTCTCCTTTAATCACTTAAAAATAAAAACATTCTATGTTTGTAGGGACAGATGGAGTAATTATTATTATTATTATGAAAGAGTAGGAAGACGTATGAAGAAGTTGGAACAAACTTAATGAAATTGAAAAAAATTAGAAAAATTTGGAAGAATATTTCTAGACTCTATTAAAATTCACTTTTAATTTACCCATATTAATTTTTAACTTACCTATCATATCGAGTAAATTTTACCCATGGTATACGAACTTTCATCATTATTTCACTTCGGTATATATAAACTTTAATTTCTATCACAAAAATACACGAACTTTCAACATTCTTTCACCAGTGGTCCAATAAACGGTTTCTAAGTCACTTTCAGGTCATTTGGGGTTAGATTATAATTTTATAAATTTGAATTTTTTATTTTGACCCCATTTTTTTCTTGGTTTCAACTCCGCCCTTTTTTTATGAGAAATTTACCTAAATAGGACTAAAACATAATGAATTTCCCAATGTAGGACATTTGGTCATTATGAAGTAGTCATTATTCAAGTAAATGTCCATCATTACTGGACATTATTCCTCTCACTTGGTCATTATTAAGTCCTATTTAGGGAATAAAAAAGTTTAAGTCCTACATTAAGAAAGTCATTATGTTTTAGTCCTATTTAGTGCAAATTTCACTTTTTTTATCTTCTTCAAGATCCCACCCTTAGCTTCCCTCCCTTTTCTCTCTTTCTCTTCCACCCACACCACCACCACACCATTTTATTTTTATTGTTGTTCTCTTTCCCAACCA
>OOIL02003702.1:1556661-1573079 GCA_900332095.2 Cuscuta campestris
GTGGGGTGGGGCTGGAAGAGGAAAAGAAGAAAAAAATGGAGGGGAGGGTGGGGTCTTGAAGAAGATGAAGAAAAAGGTGGAGAACCAAGAGAAAAAAAGAAAAGAGATCAAAATCATAAAATTTAAATTTATAAAATTATAATTTGACCCCAAATGACTTGAAAGTGACTTAGAAACCGCCTATTGGACCACTGGTGAAAGAATGTTGAAAGTTCATGTATTTTTGTGATAGGAATTAAAGGTTATATACCGAAGTGAAATAATGATGAAAGTTCTTATACCATGAGTGAAATTTACCCATATCATATCACACTTTTTCACTATTAATCTATTCAGAAAATTTTACTTTTACTCATCATATCCAAAGTCATTTTGGAAAGTTAACACTAAAATATACTCATTTAAATCCTTTAAAATTCAAAACAAAAAAGATTTTATGGGACATAAGTGGTAGTTAAAAGTTACTCCATAGTTACCAATAGAACAAAAGATAAATAATGAGAACATTTCAGCACACTATTAATTAATTATGTTAGCGGGGTAAAAGTGTGCAACTTTTTTTTCTTTTTTTCATTTGTTCCAAACTGAATTCTCACCATGTGTTTCGAAGATTTTTTTATATTGTTTTAAATATGTATATTTTGTTTGAGCAATTTACCTAAATAGGACTAAAACATAATGACTTTCTCAATATATGACCATATGTTTTTATTTCCCAATGTAGGACTTTTGGTCATTATCAAGTAGTCATTATTCAACTAAATGTCCTTCATTACTGGACATTATTCCTTCCACAAAGTCATTATTAAGTCCTATTTAGGGAATAAAAAAGTTTAAATCCTACATTAAGAAAGTCATTATCTTTTAGTCCTATTTAGTACAAATTTCACTTTTTAAATAACGGAGTGGTTCCAATGACATTACCCGACAATGTCATGGGATGGCTTGGGGTCGCTCCAGTGTCCCGTTAGGAGTAAAAATTAACTTCAAAGTCAAAATTAACTTGTGAGTGCAATTGAAGTGGGTGTGAGAGTGTGTTCAGGCCGGGCGGGGTGGAGGATTCACCGGAGGGCTATGAGGATAGGAACCATCGATTTTACAAATGGGATACCGAAGTGTCCATAGATCATCCCATGACATGGGGTTCCAATTTCTATCCTTCCCTTCAAATAATATGGCATTAGAAGTTTAGAACTATTAAAATGTTGTCAATGAATGGAGGAGTGTGAATAGTATCTCTCAATGATAAAGCAAGAAAAACCCCATTATAAATAGGGGGTGTATATGTGGTGGAGTTCCAAAAATACATAAAGCAAACAAAATGACAGCCTCCATTCTCTTGACAATCAGCATCTCCACCCCAAATGTTAACCATTATTCGGCCCCAAGAAAAATATCCCTAAATAGGAACCGCCCAATGACTCGCCGCCCTCGTCTGCCGCCTGTCTCATCATGCAACAACAATAAGGCCGTCCCCGCCGCCGCCAATGACGACGATTGGAAGTTGGACAGAAGAAACCTGCTGGTGGGGCTCGGGGGCGTGTACGGATACGGGGCTTTGAATCCGTTACTGGCCTCCGCAGACCCCATCAACGGGCCCGACATATCAAGTTGTGGCCCGATCGACCTTCCTGACAGCGTCGATAAGCTCACGAACTGCTGCCCCCCTATGCCAGCAAGAATCGTGGACTTCAATCAGCTTCGGCGGCCACCACGATCCGCCCCTCTTCGTGTAAGACGGGCGGCTCATCTGGTGGCCAATGACGAAGCCTACATGGCCAAGTTCACCAGGGCGGTCGAACTGATGAAGGCCCTTCCGGACGACGATCCCCGGAGTTTCCTTAACCAGGCTAACGTACACTGTGCCTACTGCAGCGGCACTTATGATCAAGCCGGTTTTCCGGGCGTGGAGCTTAGTGTCCATTGGTCGTGGCTCTTCCACCCCTTCCATCGTTGCTACCTCTACTTCTTCGAGAGGATATTGGGGAAACTCATTGACGACCCCACATTCGCTATGCCCTTCTGGAACTGGGACCACCCGGACGGCATGCAAATGCCGTCCATCTACACAGCTGACCCCAACTCCCCGCTCTACGATCGCTTTCGCGACCCGAAACACATGCCACCCAACATCGTTGATTTCAACTATGACTACATATCGCATTCATCCCTTCTTGATCCACAACAACTTATGTCTCAGAATCTTACTATGATGTACCGTCAACTTGTGTCTTTGGGGCCTACCGCCCGTACATTCCTTGGGAGCCCAAACCGTGCAGGGGACGACCCTACACCCGGTGCTGGCTCCCTAGAGTATGTTCCACATGGCAACATCCATACCTGGATCGGAGACTGGTCACAGCCTTACGGGGAGGATATGGGGGCTTTTTACTCAGCTGGGAGGGACATTATCTTCTACGCCCATCACGGTAACATCGACAGGATGTGGGAGATTTGGAAAACATTAGGCGGGCGACGCCGAAATTTCTCTGACCCAGACTGGCTTGATTCTTCACTCCTCTTCTACGATGAAAACGCGCAAATGGTCCGGATCAAGGTGAGGGACTGCCTGGACACGAGAGACCTTGGGTATGTGTACCAAGACGTTGAGATCCCGTGGCTAAACTCTCGTCCCACGCCACGGGCATCCAACAATAGGGTTTTGAGGAAAGCAAAGAAGTTTGCTGCTGATGCAGGGATAGACAACCCTGCAGCAGCGGACAAGGTTTTTCCCAGGAGGCTCGACAAAGTTGTCAAGGCAACGGTGAAAAGGCCAACAAGAGGAAAAGAGAAGAGAAACAATGAAGAAGAAGAAGAAGAAGTTCTTGTAATCGAAGGGGTAGAGATTGAGAAGGATGTTTATGTGAAGTTCGACGTGCTTGTTAACGAAGAAGACGAGGTGATGGCCACGCCCAAGCACACCGAGTTTTGCGGGAGCTTCGTGAGCGTGCCACATGGCGGTCACCACCACCATAAACAACAAAAGATCATCAAGACTCAAATGAGGTTAACCATAACTGAACTATTGGAGGATTTGAATGCGGAGAATAATGACCAAATTCTAGTGACTTTAGTGCCAAAGACGGGATGTGAGGGTGTCAAGATTGGTGGTCTCAAGATCGTTTTTGAGTCTTGATTTTACATTAAGAGGAAAAGGGCATCCCAATGAGAGTATGAAGAGAGCTTGAGGAAAGTCTTAATAAGCGTCTTTGCTTCAGATTTTATCGTTATGGTGCACTGAAAATCGAAAAAGTCCGGGAAGGGAGTCAATGAATTTCCAAACTCATTTTCAAGACTGTCAACTCAATCTATCCAATAAGAATCGTGTAATCAATAATAATTATTTTTAAAAATAAAAATTAGTTTCAGTTATTTTGTTATCTATTAATTAAATATTTAACCTTCTCTTAATTCCATAATCTCGAGTACTTTCAATCATATGTGAAATTTGCATTGAATAGGACTAAAACATAAGTCATTTCTCAATGTAGGACTTAAACTTTTTTATTCCTTAAATAGGACTTAATAATGACTAGTGAGAAGAATAATGTCCTAGTGATGTTGGACATTTAGTTAACTAATGATTAATAGATAATGACCAATGATCCTACATTGGAAAATAAAAATATATGGTCCTATATTGAGAAAGTCATTATGTTTTAATAGAGAAAAAGTGTGATGTGATAAGTGGGTTAAGAATTATTAGGGATAAAAGTGACTTTTTAATAGAGAAAGGGAAGAGTTTTTTGGGACGGATGAAAAAGGAAAGGAGAAGGGTTTTGTGGGATTGAGGGAGTATAAGGTATATTGATTAGATAAACAATCTTTTGAAAATATTGTATAGAACAAATCTAATATCAATTTTATTAAACTTGTGGTTAAAATTATCAATTCTGACTGAAAAAAATTAAACCTGGCCAAATATTCAGAGACGATGATAGTGTGCATGGGCGATTCGGAGGGTGTGTTAGGTGTCCACCCGTACAGGGTCCCCAAACTTTAAGGGCATTGTATAGTTAAATGTTCATTATTCTGTTTACTTGATATTTTAAAATTAATATAAATTTATATTTTAATATTCAAATTGTTTTTTAAAGTAGTTTTTAAAAAATCAAATTCATTACTAATTTTAAAACACAAGTTCTCTGGAAAAATTAAAATAAAGCCCAACATGTGAATTTTACACAGGATGAATATCATTTTCTTACATTTCGGGGTTGGCCCTAATAGTGTAGATATAAAGTCATAATGTTAAGTTATTTAAAAATTGGGGGAGTGGTGAATAGTTTGAATACGGGAAATGCTTGGTTCACAAACACAATGGTCACAAACTTCACAAACTTACTACTTGTGAATTTCAATGGAAAAAATTAAATGGTCTAAAATGATTTTAAAATAAAATTTTAAATCATAAATAATAAGTTTGTGAAATTTGTGAGTATTCTATTTGTGAACCTAGCATTGCTCTTTGAATACTCACTCCCCTTTAATTTGTCTCCAACGGTGACCAATACATGTGAAGGTAAAATCTTGGACCTTAGTACCTTACCATACGGATCCAACTTTAACTTTGACCTTGAAGAAAAGTTAGTTTCAAATTACTATCAACACCTTACTCACAATCTAAGGTAAAAAATGTTACCTAGTTGTCGTACTTGTTTCACAATATAAGGTAAATTAAAAATAAAAACAAAGAGTACTATTACTCCGTACATATCTATTTACTCCGTGTTTAGTTTTGATTAGATTTGCCTTTGGTTGAAGGACATTATTAACACAATTAAGAGCGTCTTTTTTTGGGTTTTAAAAATTGAGTTGAGTATAAAAATAAATTGAAAATAATTAGAAGAAACTATAAAAAAATTAGAAGAATAAACAGTGTTGAATTTCATATTTTTGTTCAAAAAAGAATTACAAATATTTTATTTCAAATTTTTTTTCAAGTATTTCAATTTTTTTGTCTTAATTTTTTTACTGCAGATAAAGAATGTAGGGCATGCGAGTTTCATATTCATTCATATAGCTGCTATTTATCCAACAATTAGAGCACTGGAAATGGTCTTGAAGCCCCGGAGCTTCAAACTTCATCTCTCTGCTACATCAGCTTTAACTTTCCTCACCAATTCACTGAAAATGGGTTTGAAACCCTGGGGCTTCAAACTGAGACTCCAACCCTTCATTTTTTACATTTTAGATACACATATTCTAAAATTAAATTAACAAAATTTAATTATTTAATTTTATTCATTGAAAAAATTACATTCATAAACAACAAATACATTCATTAATTTAAAAAAATTACATTCTTTCATTGAAAAGTTGCATTCATTAATTAAAAAAAATTATATCCATTAAATAAAAAAATTACATTCATTAATAAAAAAAAATTAGATTCATTCAATAAAAAAAATGCACGATGTGATAACGGGAAAGGGGGGCGGTGGGGTAAGGGGCTCCACCGGCCGAATTTTGGCATACAATTTGCGTCAAAAGTTTGACGCTGCAAAAATAACGGTGCTATAACGGGAAAGGGGCGGTGTTTAATCCCCCCATGCGTCAAAATCAACTTAACGTCGTTGGGCGTTATAGTATTACCACTGCTCTTAGGTTTATGTCAATTATGTGCTCGTTTTTTAGGTGGTAAGATGATGAATTAATTCAAGGGTTGAATATGCTAATAATCTTTAAACATAATTAACACTTCTAATAAAATGAGATAACACATTTATTTCATATTCAATAATTTAATCTTGTAATTCCAATTACCCCTCCGTCCCGCCATATTCGTCTACTTTCATTTTTGCACCCAAACCAAGGCAATGAGTAAAATAACACAAATACGACTGCATTTCCTTCCGTTCACCTAATCTGATTTGATCCGATTTTTTAAAGATTTTATCTGATCTAATTATAAAAAGAACAAGTAATTGAACTGCCCGAGTCCATTCCCTTTGCCACAGCGCCACCCCAGCCTCCCAATTCCGTCATAATCTCGATGTCCTCCACCTTCTATACCCCATCCATCTTCAAATCGCCACTGCCAAGCCTACTCTAGATCATTTCAATATAAAAAAAGAAAAAACTAACTGGAGAGTAGACATTAGGTTTAGATGAAAAATAATACTCCGTACTTGCCATCGGAGAAAAAAGACATAATTTCAGATCTAAAACAAAATCATTTCTAGGTTTCAAAACCAAAAATCATGACTTCAGATTTTGGGTCTAGATCTTCACGGACAATTTGCAAGAAAATAAATTTTTGTAGACATGAAATGATTTAAAAAACGCTATTTTAGATTGACTAAAAAGAAAATACCCATGCTTTATAAAGATAAAAAAACATATTCAACCCTATAGAAAATTGGCAAATCATGATTAGTTCCAGACATTTTATTATTTTATACTCTATACCCTATAGTTCCTATTAAGAATTCAATCTCCATATTATCTAAATTCATATTCTGTAGAACAATATCATGATTTCAACATGCAAACATACTGCACACAACATTATGCCTACCAAAACCTCTGAAATTTTTATTTTTTTGGCCACTCAACACTTTAATAATGTCCACACACCATAACAAAAGCTTCAAACAGAAAGCTATTCTGTTCCTAATGCAATCTAAAAAAAATAGGGATTTGCTAGGTGTATCCCAAGGTAGTGTACCCCCTTCTCAAAGCCACACACAGACTGTCTGTATTTTACATAGACAGTGTGTCTGTGTGTGTCTCTAAGAAGGTAGTGTAAACTTGGGATACACGACCTTGGAGTACCTCCAGATTTTTCCAAAAAATAATAAATCCTGGAATTAGCCTCTGACACTAGGGATTGTACATTCCACAGCCAAACTGAAGTTCATGGTTACCAGAACTCATACCTCTTCCTCTCAGCAAACACGTCCTAAGAGTAACTAAGAACATGAAATATACTCCTAAATGATCAAACAACAATACTAATGCTAGTAGCAAACAATAGTCTGTTGCTTCATCGACTAATTCACATTCAGTTGTACACTTAGATAGTAACAAAGGCCATCAATGGCAAGGGATGGGGTGGACTGGCAGTGCATCAAAAATTTTAAAAAGTTGGACAGGGAAAGGCAGTAGTTGCCGTATCATTTACTACAGACAAAAAAAGAAGCATAACCTTGTTAAAACTTGAAGTCCTTCTTCTTGGATTTGCTTTCTTTTTCCTGCATCTTTCTTTTTCTTTTCTTCTCATTCTGCACTCAGAATAAATATATCATCTCAGCAAAAAAACATGGGAATGAACAAAATCCAACATTTAGAGAGAGAGAGAGAGGGAAAGCGAAAGAGAGACCTCTGCGACCATGTCACTGAAATCCTCACGCTGGTTACGCAGCTTTTCTTCTTCCCTGGCTTCCTCATACTTGGCTGGCAGCACATTGTCCATCAATTCCAACTCTTCTGGAGCTAATGTCACATCCACCTTGTCTGATTTCTGGCCTCTAAGAAGATCAACCTGCACTTTCCGAAAATTAACTATTCAAGTCCAATTCAATAAAATAGCCAAGTCCTTGCTTTGGCTGAGTCTTCTAGAAGGGGAGTAAAATCAATTTCAGCCAAAAGTATATCAAAGGCTATTAATGATTTGCTAATTATTCTGGCAGTAAGCAGAATAAGCAGAGAAGAAGCAAACTAGAGCTACCAAACAGGGCCGAAGAAATAGTCATGACCACATTACCCGTTTAGCCCCGGTTTTATCTTGTGCGCCAGTGCTAATAACATACCTGGAAACAGAAAAAAACATAAAACAGAGAAGGAAGAAAAAGAACATTAGTCTTTGAACATAAGATGCAATAGTCAGCAAGAGAGTATATAAACAGAAGCAGATTTAGTACGTGTGAGTAGTTCCAAGTAAAGTTCCAGGAGCAATCTTTTCCTCTTTTTCTTCAAGCACCTGTAAAGAATAAACATGATGATTAGCTACAATACTCTCTACATATAAAAAAAATCAAGTAAAACATAAATACCTGGTAGAGAGGCTTCTCTGGCTCCTTCCGTTGCTGTTTGCGAAGATCAATAACATCAGGAGTCTCGACTCCCGTAGGAGTGCTAAAGCACAAAAGTAAACAATTGTAATAGACAACAATCTCAAAGTAAATATATAATTATCTGTATGTTATGAAACAATATAAGAGAACAAAGAGTACCTTGAAAGGCTATCAACCGATTGAATGCCATCTTCTAGATCCTCTTCCTCCATATCTTCTTCCAATTCTTCTTCCTCCTCCACTGCTTCATCTTCCTCCAAGTCACCCCAATGCTTACTCTTGTCAACAGGTTCATCCTAAATTACAGGTGAAGAATTTATAAAGACGGGAACTAACTAAATGGATAAAGACTAAAGAGCATTCCTCACATATAATAAAATGCATGTCCGTTATCAAGTAGCATACAAAGTCTAAATATTCACCTATTTTTCATCCCAATACAACATTTTCCTCGAGATGCAAGCTTAAAATAATTCATGGGTATGTGCAAAATGCTGCCTATAAACAACAATCTTGTACTAACAGGATAACTGTCCTCTAGTGTAGACAAGCATGAACATCTTAGAGTTGTCTATTAATCTTCTCCATTTTGAGGTATTAAATACTCCATTTTGAATTTTCAAAAGCAAATACTTGCCTCATAATTAGGCTGCTCGTGTTGCAATACTCCAAATACATCACCATACAAGGGGCGGCCATACTGTGCAATAGAATACAAAAGTAGTTAAAATTGAATCAGAATGGAGATGCATAAACATATTCCACTATATGATAGAACCCACCTCGTCAACAGGTGGTTTACCCCAACCTCCAGGATGATATCCGAACTTAGCTCCTGGAGGAATGGGAGCATTTAATCCAGGAATCTTCAAATGAGGATAGGAAGGTGGTGGGCCATATCTCTGCAGCAGATAATTAGGATCAGACGCAAAGAATGAAAAAGTAATCTTTCATCCAAGGAAGAGAATTTCAATGACAATGTTGAGCAAAATAACTAAAATAGTATCATACTAGTCAACAGAATTTTATTAAACAAGTTAGCTCCATGTATAGGGTTTAAACTACAGCATAAACTCAACCTATGTTCTTCGGCAATCACTTTGACCACTTTTAGGTTTCTAAACGCATGGAAGTGTGGCAAGTTCAACCAAAACTACCCAAATCACAATTATATGAAGAAAGGTCAAGTTCTGTTAAACTGATAACATTTTAGACATTCTGAGTTGGCACATTTGAAAGCCTAATGAACCAAAATGATTGAGTTCATAGTTGATGACCGATATGGGGAATGTAACCACAGCCAAGCAATCACAAATGAAATTGACTCATATAAACTCCCATAAAACTTTTGGTACATAACCTGCATATTTATGAGCCACGGAGGAGGAGAGCCTTCAGGCATACCAAGTGCTTCCTTTAGCTCATGAGACAAGGTTCCAGGCTTCATGTCCCTCAGCTTTGCCTGTATGAAAAGCAGACATAGTGTGAAGTTATTATTAGATCTAGGTTGTGAGCAGTTACTAATAGAACGGAAATGAAACAAGTGATCATTCACAACATATCATGAGCCACTAGTACTTAAGAAAAAATTTTATACCTCAAATTCCTTCCCTTCAAAATAAAGATCACCAAGTGATGTCAGCTTGGGTTTAGTCTGATACTTGAAAAAGGCATCATGGAGGACCTACCCCAAAAAAGGAGAGAAAAGTCACATGCATGCACCTTAAAACTTTACATTACAAATAACATACGAGAGCTTATTCTGTATTCAAAATGTACTAGTGAACTGTATGAATACCTGATAATCAATGTCCATTTTTCCCACTTTAGGCTGCATCCTCTCCCGTTGCTTTTGCTTAAGCTTCTTACCTTCCTCCTTTTCATTGTAGGACTATAGTCGTAGAAGGGGAAAATAATCAAGCCAACTTATATCAATTAAATGTTTCATTGAAGAGTTTCTAGTGTTGTGAAGTAACTAAAAATCAGAAGACACATTTTGCATCCAAAAAGGGAATGGATTTGCCATATGCCCAAATTGTATCTATACATAAACAAGGAAACTATATAATATTGTTTCTTACCTGTCTAATTTTCTCAATTCCTGTTGCGGCTATGAAGTCAGGCAGTTGAAAGGGAGTCTTCTCTATACCACGCTTACCCTGAAGAACAAATTAAAAGGCTGATGAGATAAACTAATGATAAAAATAGTATATATATCTTAATCAAAGAGTACAAGCGAATCAATTAAATACTACGTGGGATGATATCAACACATAATTATTAATCATTTCAACCCTAGCATAAGTTATTTCTCTTTTGCCTCAAAACAAGGTACTTATGGAAGTAGTTATATTAAATTACAAAAGATGCCCATGCAGTTGGCTGTCCCAGCCCACACCAAAAATTACATCAAATGTAAAAATATGCAAGGATTCTCTTTGCCAAACACCTACATGTTCAGGCTCCAATCAGTACCATAGCAGCACCCCTGCAAGAACCATGTGTATACATATAAGACAAACCTCAATGACTATCTACATCCCCACACACACACCAAACAGTCATATGCTTAATCCCATTCTTTCACATCATTAGTTATATTCAGTACAAAAGTATGACACATGCAATTATACTGCTTATTATACGTAATTAACACTACATCTCATCAACTCACCTGCAAAAATTTGCGTTTCTGGCACCAATGTCTTGGAACTGGAACAGTGTTTCGATATGATTTCAGAAATACCAACAGTTTTGGATCTGAAGCAGTGGCGTCCCAAACCTTGAAATCAGCAACAAGCAAAAATCAATATACAAAAGTATGGTAGCATAAACTTAGTGTGTAAAGTATAACTTTCAGCCTCAACCATACCTCAACCACATCAGGCCTAAAAGAGATTTGTTTCAGTTCGGCAATCTTCATCCTACGCTGAAGCTGAAATAATACACTAGTGTTAATGAAACACTGAAATAGTGAGGGTAAAAACAGAAGCGGCGAGGGCTATAACCTTTTTCTTTTTGTTTGAGATGCCTCCCTTTTCTTTTTGTTGGGTGTCCTGCTCTTCCTCGTCAGAGTCTGAATCAGCCTTTTTCTTTGAGCTAGCATCAGTGGCAGGTTCATCCTTTTTTTCATCCTCCTGACAAATTCAGGACAAGTAAATAAAGATAGCCATGTTAGAAAATAAATTAAGAGAAGGCAATAGCAACTTATCTTGGAAAAAGGAGAGCGGACATGGCACTATAGCAGAAAGTAAAGAGCAGTTTCAGCAATAAAAATACTCCACTAAGATTTAAAAGTAACTTTGTTATACCTCAGGAACAGGTTCAGAAAAAGTGAATTTTTCAAAAACTCTTCTAAACTCTTCGTCCAAAGAACCATCCAGGTCTGCTTTTTCAGGAACATACTCCACTTCAACTTGCTCAGTAGACTGCAGCGCCAACGAGTGAACGAGATTTCATATTAATAGGCAAGATGTAAAATAAAGCCAACACATATAGAATTTGAGTATCAGAATTGGGTGAATCAACACATTCGTAAGAATAAAGTAAAACAAAGTAAATCATATTTCATCAAAAGATTGTTCAGGAAAGAACTTCATGTTCCTTTCACTTGAGAGTAGACAAACCATTTGCTCTCGCCATTAACATGCAATTCAAGAGAGCACAATTGTGTGGTTGAGACTTATTTACACATTAAATTTTTCAAAAATATCAACCACATATGCATTTACAGAAATGAAGAGTGATGTATTTTAGGACAACCAGTAGAGTTAAAATTAAGTTTATCAAAGGACATTGGAGTATCAAAGACGATACAAATATGCTCATATGCAAACATAATAACCTGAAGCATCATGATGATAATTGTGTGATAAACAGAAATCATTAAGGTTTGACAGCTAAGAGCATCAAAAGGAAATAGTTTATAATCATAATCACGATAAATCAGAAGATACGACACAAATAATTTATCTTTGTATCATTAGATTCATTTTTGAAATTTTAAAAACGACATCCAATAATTTCTCTGAGCAAATAATGACCATTTCAGAAAGGAAAAAAAGTGCCATAGAAAGGGTACAAAGAGAATCTATACTAAGAGGGAGATATACGAGACAAAAGTGTAGTGAACTGATATTAACACTAGAAAACACTAACTAAATATTAAGCATATACAAATGCCTCTTTGATGGCGTAAACACATCAATCAAACAGAAGAGCTGATATTAACACTAGAAAACACTAACTAAATAAAATCATCACTCTATTTTATGGGCTCATAGCTATAATATTCACCAAAACGCCAGGCAAGAGCTATTTCAAGCAATCGATCACAAAAGTCTACCATTTGCATATCTTAAAGCAGCACCATATATTACCGGAATAATCAAAACTAGTCAACTGAACAACATACAGATAGCATTCAGCTCGAAACCCAGACTTAAAACAGAATTTAGAAATACCTTCTGAGCGGAGGAGTTCTCCTCCGCGTTATTCTCAGCGTCATGGGGAGCAGCATCCGTATCCACACCATTGGCGTCCGCGGACGGCTTTTTGTTCTTCTTCTGCTTTCTCCTCCTTCGACGACGTTCATTTTCCTTGGACTTCTTAGATGCAGCAGCGGAGTTAGGGTTTTCAGGTCCCACTTGGCCGTTGGGATAAGCGGAGAGGGGCTCCGCAACCCCGTTGGCTAATTCCGCCGTCATAGATGGTGGCGGCGTCTTCCGATCAGAGACTTGTAATCAACTTCGATCCCTCCTTGGTGGTGGCTGAGACCGGAGTGGGGAAGATGGAGGGGGATTTGGAACAGATCTGGAAGAAATTGGGCGCAAATAATAGGTGACATGAATTCCGAAAAAGTAATTAATCTCATCGGAAGTTTGGGCTCTTAGACTATGGGCTCGACTGATTTGGGCTTCAATCTTTTGTGGGCTAAAAGTAAGAGTGTATTCAATTCAGATTTTATAACCAAACAATAAAAAAGATTTCTTTCTCATTTTTTTTCATTCTCTCAAATTCCTTGAACCAAACATAATTTTAGAATCTCAATTTAATATACTTCCCTAAAATTGAACAAGACTAGAATAAGGATTTGGACAAATTGTTAAATAAATCTGATTTAAGACATTCATTGGACCCCGGTCCAAAATGTAGGCGGAGATAAAATCGAGAAAAAGGTATAATTAAGGTTCTGTTTGGTTGGGGGTAAAACATTTTCCTTGAAGAATTTTTTCCAAAGGAAAATGATTTTCAAGGAAAATTATTTTCTTATCATAATTTCCGTTGTTTGATATGAAGGAAAATATTCTCTCAAAAAATCATTTCTTTTATTACTACATCCGTTTTTAAAATAGTTTCTCTTTCATTTTTTCATTTCATCAAAATAATTGCATTTTTATAAATTTAAAATTTTAAATTTTAAAATGAAATATTGTAATCTAAATGGGGACGGATGGAGTACCAAAAGATGCGTAATTCTATTGGTTGTTGTGTACGTAGTACTCGTAGAGTTGTTCTTCCGTATTCTTGAGATTCGATTGCAAATTGTGGATCTTCTCATGATTTATATGGCAAGTGGATTATTTTTTTTAAGGCTCCATTCATTTATGATATGTATGCATCAAAGTCCATATTTCGCATGTGAAACTTAGGACCACGGAGAATTTGTCATACTTTGCATGAAAAAAAATTGTTTTGTACTTTATTGGGTTTAGAAATCTCTATTAGATTTTGTGAAAAAATAGTAATTCTCAACTTCTAAATGTAGCTTTTTTTAACACTATAAAATAAAAAATCAATAAATTCAACCAATGCTTATTGCAAAAAATGTTACTCCCTCCGTCCTAAAACCATCTTCCCATTTGTGTTTACGAGATTTGACTGACTTTATTTTAAATTTAATTTATTTGATTGTAGGTGTAAAATTAAAAAATAAAATTTACATATTTAAAAACAACATTAATAGTTCTACAAAACGAGAGGTGACAAGACTATATTACTTTATCAAATAAGTATCAAAAATAGATAAAGAAAGTGATTTAAGTTTGACCGTGTGAATAATAATTGAAATATAGTTTTAGTACAGAGGGATATATAAAAAGGACGTATATAGCAAAAGATTCAAGTTTCCAATAGGGAGCAATTGTTTTCATATTAATGGTACAGTAGTAGTTGCTTCTACTATTTTCCATCACTTTCACGTTATTTAAGTGCCCGTTATTTATGGATGAAAAAAAAATTGAGTAATGCTAGGGGTACACCATTTTGGTGTACCCCAAATGTACATAACCCTCATTTCCTTCACACATTTTTATTTGATTTTTATTTAATTTTTATTTTTGAATTTTTTTGCCTTTTTTAGTAGACAAGGAGGGGGTGGGGGATATTTGGGGTACACCTTTGGTGTACCCCTAGCATTTTTCAAACAAATTAGATGTTGGAAACATTAGAAGGAATTGAAAAAAATAAATGAAAATTGAAAATTTGGAAAATCTAAATAAACTTTTAAAAATTGTCATTATTATTAATTTAGTACAGTATTATAATTTTTATTATTATTATTATTATATTTATAAACACGTTATCTTAATCATTGTCTTTAAGATATACTCCCTCCGTCCCTAAATATTTGTCACACTTTCCTTTTTCATCCGTCCCAAAAAATTCACCACACTTCTAATAATGGAAAGTAAATTGGTGTGTTAAGACTATTATACCCCTACTTTTTCAAAATGTGCCCAGCTTTTTCAAATTGTGCATCAGAATCCTTATCCGGATTCCTCTCATTCTCACCACACTTTCGTCTTCTCCATCCGATCTCTCATCTTCAAACTTCGTCTTCTCCGCTACTTTTTCATCTCCGCGACATTCTCAAATTCCTCTCCGCCACAATCTTCGTCTTCTCCACTCCCTAATCTATGGGTAATCGAGATCCCTCATATCCCAATTTTAATCTGTTGATACAGGAATCACCCTCGCGAGGTAGATCCCCCAAATTGGTGGATCTGGACGAGGATTGAAGCGTCGGCGGCGTCGCTATCCTACTCCTTCGACCTCTACTTCTGATACAGACCCAACCTGGAGGTATCGTAAGAAGTACGGGAATGTGGCGATGTTTGATGAATCGGATCTGGAATTTGAGAGCGACGAAGGGGAATTCGAAGAGGTGACATCTGACTATGATCATAGACCATTGGTCTGCACAGATTATGCTTTGATGGTGAACCCTCCACCAATACCCTTCGATCTGCCTTCCTGTGGTATGACCTCTCCTCAATAACTTAATTATCGAATGGACTGTCTCTGCATGTTATGGTAATTCAATCTCTTAACTAATGATGAAGGGGGGATTAAATTTCAACACTTTTTAGTGAGGCCATCACATCTCTGTGCCATTTGTGAAATCAATTTATGTATTTGGTTGTCTACTGGTGTGGCCCGAGGTGTATAATGCCCAATTTTTGGAGTATTTGCCCTTGATGTGTGGTCTGTGATGAGTTGAAATGTGTACTGGTCTTGCCATTCATTCATTATGTGAAATGTTACCTACTGTGACTGCTCTGTGGTCTGTGATGACTTTAAAATCTGTGACCTATGTGTTGCCATTCATTCCTTATGTCAAATGCTGCCCAGTATGTGATCCCTAGGTGTGTGTTGCCCACTGTGAGTACTCTGTGGTCTGTGATGACTTTAAAATCTGAGACCAATGTGCCTGATCTGTGGTCTGTGATGACTTTAAAATCTGAGACCAATGTGCCTGGTCTGTGGTCTGTGATGACTTTAAAATCTGAGACCAATGTCTTGTTGACATTCATTCCTTATGTCAAATGCTGGTCAGTATGTGATCCCTAAGTCTTTGTTGCCTCATGTGCCTGATCTGTGGTCTGTGATGACTTTAAAATCTGAGACCAATGTCTTGTTGACATTCATTCCTTCTGTCAAATGCTGGTCAGTATGTGATCCCTAAGTCTTTGTTGCCTCATGTGCCTGATCTGTGGTCTGTGATGACTTTAAAATGTGAGACAAAAAATGCATTCAAACTATACTTATACATTCATAGAATACATAATTCAGGAGCAATTACAAAACTTGGCCCCTACAAAAATCAAAAAAGTACCCTTTGTACTAAATACAAGTCAACTTGAACTCCCCCCCCCCCCAATATGAGTACAAGTCCCTCCAAAAAGCAAAAAAAGGTACCTTATGTACCAAATACATGTCTAGAACTCCACAGTTCATTAGGACAAGTCCCTCCAAAAAGCAAAAATTAAAACAAAGAACTTAGATTGTATTTCTAAGTCAGTTGTTACCAGCCCCCTGCTCTGCTAAGAAGTTCCTGGCTGCCTCCACCACTTCCATACTGACTTGAATATTCTCAGGCAACTGATCCATCCTCTCTAG
>OOIL02003702.1:1573215-1602180 GCA_900332095.2 Cuscuta campestris
AAAAAAAGGTACCTTATGTACCAAATACATGTCTAGAACTCCACAGTTCATTAGGACAAGTCCCTCCAAAAAGCAAAAATTAAAACAAAGAACTTAGATTGTATTTCTAAGTCAGTTGTTACCAGCCCCCTGCTCTGCTAAGAAGTTCCTGGCTGCCTCCACCACTTCCATACTGACTTGAATATTCTCAGGCAACTGATCCATCCTCTCTAGTCTGTCTTTCCCAATGTGTGGTATCTTGTAGTTGTTTCCTCCTTTTTGCACTAGAATCTGTTCCATCACACATTGTAAGGTCAAGAAGACCTTATTCAATTTTTGAGGGGTTAACTCCTCAAATGCAGTCTGCACTGCATTGATCAGTTCATTTATGTTCCTTGGGGCTTTTTGGTTTTTGAGACTGTCTATTGATGCAAAGAATCCCAAGTCTAATACATTGAGATCAGGGCTGTTAGGAGGTTGGCACTTTATAGAAATGTTCCACCCATCTTCTTGACAGCTCTAGACTATGTCTGGATCACCAGGGTGTACATGAGGTTTGGCATTGTCTTGTTGTATGATGACATGCTTAGCCCTTGCCTGAGGCCATTTGGCCTTAATGGCAGGTATGACCTGATTCAGCATCATTTGCTTCATCACATCTCTGTTAACAATTGGAATGGGCTTTGTTTCTAAAGTACCTGCAGGCCTGTTTTTACTACTCCTCTTTGCTCCTTCCTGGAATGTGAAGGGGAAAATACCCACTTTTCCATCCCAAATGCTTTCACTACTGCCCTCCAACATTGGTCTACCCACAACTGTTAGGAACATTATTTTGGGTATAAATTTTTTTGACTGAGTTGATCTGTATGGATCTTCTTCATTGGGGAGTGTGTAAAAAGTACTTGTCTCTTGTGATTGTTGGAACCACTTCTCATCTATGTGAACATAGTCATAAAAGTGATGAAATGTTGGGTTCATAGGTATTGTTTGGGGCATGATATGATCTAAACAAAAACGTAGTCTTTTAACCTTACCACTGTCTGTCAGCAAAGGCTTGATTGCATTCGTGTGACGTCGAATCTGCTTTTCTTTGAGTAGCCTGTGCACTGTGCTTTTTGATACGTTTAGTTGGTATGCAACTGCACGAATGTTTTTCCTTTTATGAAAAGGAACTTCAACCAGTTTTCCTAAATCACATGTGACTCTTTTTCTGCCCACACGCCCCCTCATTTGTGGTGCCACATTAATGGGTAAGCCTGCATTAAATTGTTGTTTTGCTTTGGTCCATAAGGTGTGAACGGCCCATCTGTTAGTGTTGAACTTCGCCGCTACTTCTTTAATGGCCCTCCGCTGAAGTTTACAGTCTTCTTTGGCTTTTCCCATTAGCATTTCAACTATGCGTTTCTTTTGAGTATCAGATAGTCTGTGTATTGTGTTGTTCTCCTGCTGTTCTGCTTCGTTTTCCTGCACAGGTTCTTCGGGCTGCCCGGTATGCACTCCACGAGAAGTCGATGTGTTTGTCAGAGCTGTCCGTGGGGAAACAACCTCGACTAAACGTCCCATATCGCTGAATGACGCAGTAGCTCGAATGCTAAGGGTGGGAACATCGGCGTCAAAAGATGGATCGTCTCCACGTGAAGCCCGCGTCGGATCTTTGTTGAGATCGAACTCATGGACAGTCGGGGGCAGATTGAGGTCAAATACATGAAGTGTGGATGAAGATGGAATTGAAGATATGTCATCCATTTTGGGTTAGAATTAAATACCCCTCTTCAATGCACACAACTCATTTATATGGGCATTGAAGAGGGTGTACGTATGGAAAAAATTGGGGGGAAACAATGTTAAATTTTAGCTCTTTTCCCTCTTTATTTTAAACGAAAATTGTGTGTGGTGTATTTGGTGATGATGTGTAAAAATTGTGGCCTAGTTGTAAAATAATGATATTGATGTGATATTTACTTTAATTAAGGGCCCCCTTTCTATCCCCTTTTTGGTTTTCTACAGGGTTTGCTTTTGGGACGGGTGGGTGGGGGTAAAATTGGAAAAAAATTTCTTTTTAACCACTATCTAAAATTGTGTGCAAGTCAAAGTGTGGTGAATAAATAGGGACGGAGGGAGTATAAAAGTATTGTCATTTTTCATATTACAAAAAGAAAATCTACTTTTGCAAAAAGAAATTTTATTAGAATATAAAGTTAGCATTGATATTAAAAATATTAAATTTTTAAAAGTTATTATGGTTACATTGCACCTCAATTTATTTATGCAATATTTATTACTCCGTATAAAATAATGTATTTGTAATCAGACTTTATATATTACAAGATTTTCTTTTAAATATCAGACTTGCCTTATAATGTGATAAAAAAAATTTCATGGTTGATATTATATTTCCATTATAAGTCCTATTTTGAGAATAAAAAATGGAACTCATAATTTTTAATATAGTTTAAAATATGATATTGTCCTATTTTATCATGAGGATTAATAAACAAAACAATTTGTATTATTTATATATAAAAATTGAAGAAAAATAACAATAAGCATGACTTTTAAAAATAGTGACATGCAAAAAATAAAAAAATGAAATAATTTATAAACTATAAATATAAACATAATACTTGTAATAATAATTATAATAATAATGAAGATAATACTACTACTACTAATAATAATAATAATATTATTATTATTATTATTATCACATTAAAAATACATCGTTTTTAGACTAATTATTTGGGGAGTAGAAAAACTTTGAAGAAAAATACATTTTGGTACTTTATAGTTTACTCATATTTAGGGTGATTTTTTCATTTTAAAGTCAGACTATGATAGAACTTTTGAATGGGGTAAGGGTTATTGAACTGCGTTATAAAACAATTGTGTTCAACTACATTAAAAGATGAAATCAAATCGATTATTTAGTTCACTTCAAGAGTTTATATATATGCCAATTTTTTTTCTTCAACTCCTGATATGAGATAGATTATAACACTATCCCTCAAGTAGATAATCAGACATTATTTTTTTCTTCAACTCCTGATATGAGATAGATTATAACACTATCCCTCAAATAAATTTTCATTTTTTGATTTTTTTGAGTGCCAACACTTAAATAACCACGAGTCAGTAAATATGGACTTCCAAACGAGTAATTAGGTTAAACAAGCAACATACCGTTGGATTTACAACTAAGCTAAAGACCAAGACCAATATGAATGAACGTCTTGTTAGACGAAATACTTAACAAACGAGATGAGCTAGAATTGGTTCGATACCATGGTAGAATTTTTGGATGGGGTAAGGGTTATGTTACTCGACTGAGTCATAAGACACTTAGATGGAAGCACATTAAAAGACTAAATCCAATCGATTACTTAGTTTAACTCAAGAGTTTATATACCGACTACTTTTCTCTTCAGCTTTGGAGGTGGATAGATTCTAATAGACTACAAATTAAAAATATAATTTACCACCTCTTTTCATGAATAGTTGTCTAGTTTTTAATTTTCAAAGTCAGTCACTTTTGACTTTTAACTAATACGGAGTAATTGAATAAAAATTACATAATATAATAATTAAATAGAATAATATTTTGAATATATATATATATATATATATATATATATATATATATATCTTACAGGATGAATCTCACAAAATAATTTTTTAATCAATACCTAATATCAAAATTTTAAATTATGCTTGAATTTAGGATTTTTGCACTATTTACCCTTGAACTTTTCAAAAAATGCACAAATTTCTCCTGAACTTTAAAAATTGCACCAATATCCTTGAACTTTTATGAATATTTCACCAATGTCCCTCTGTGTCAGATTTAGAAGAGCGTTATTCACACGTTCATCCAATGCAAATATGAATTCATTTAAAGTCATATATCCTACGTGAGTACTGCAATATGCCTTCTTAGTCAATATGCCTACGAACATCAATTGATAACGCTCGTCATTAACCGATCAACATCTTCATCAATCTATAACATCGTCATCAAGCTCCATGATGTATATTATATTGATGAGCGTGTGATGAACGCACTCCTAAATCCGACACAGAGAGAACGCTGGTGCAACAACAACCCTGTTGAATCCCACTACAGTAGGGTCTGGAACGTTGGTGCAACATTTTTAAAAATTCAGGGGCATTAGTGCAATTTTAAAGTTCGTGGTGAATGCGTGCAATTTTGGAAAACTTAGCTTCATGGTAAATGGTGTAAAAAAATCGTTAAATTTATCAGTTTTAATTAGAAAAATTAAAAAAATAGACAAATACCACGGGAGTTAAGGTTGTATTTATATAAAAATTACCACATCCATAATGCTCATTGTTATTACGCAATTACTCCGGATACATCAAATTTAGAGAGCAGAGCAACCGGATTATGGGCAATAAACAGAAGTATAACCAATGAAGATGCAGGATGAATATTATATGATCCCTCTCCCCCCTGCATGCACATGCTTATTTATCTATCTATCCTAGCTATATATAAACACGTACGTACGTTAGTACGTACACCCATGAATATAACGTTACGAAGAAGATGAATTGCAAAAGACGCAAGTACCCCTCATCAAAACCTGCACAATACTCCCTTCCCCGATCTCCATCCTCCTACTCTGCTTGTTCCACAAATGCACCCCATAACTCCCCCTCCTCATCTCCTCCGCCCGCTCCGCCGCCCACTTCACATGCGTCACGTTACTACCGCCCTCAAAAAGGCCCCCGATTCTCCCCCAACCCACCGGATAAAACGCCCCCGGGGGCAGAACCGTCGCGCCCCCGCACCCTTCCCTCGCCACCACCCTCGACACCAGGTAGGGCCCGTTGTGGCCCCACTTGTTCCCGTCGAACGTGAGAGCGAACTCCTCGATGAACTTCCTGACCAGGGGATGCCCCTTGTCGAAAACCATCACCGCGTTGTTCAGCCTGCTCCAGTCTCCAGTCTCCGGATTCATAGTCTGGGCCCCGATCGCGTTCCTCAGGCCCGAGAAGCTCTTCAGTATTATCACGTCCGTGTCGACGTAAACCCCTCCGAACCGGTACAGTAAGCCGAGTCGGAGAAGGTTCGAGAGGTTTTGACCTATGGAAACCTCCCCGGGATTCACGTCCCCTCTCGTTAGCCGGTCAAACCAGCCCTGTGCCGAGGTGTTCTTGAACAGGTAGTTGAAGTCCGGGGCCAAAGCTGTGATTTTTAACCCCTTTTCCAAGAAGGGTTTTAGGATTTTTCTCTTTCCGTCGACTGAATCGATGGAGTTCGAGACTATGATCAGACAACCTGCGGGGTGTGCTCTGAACAGGCTCTCCATGGCGGATTTCTCCCTGGAGCCGAAAGACTCGACAGAGGATATCCATGTCATGAAGAACCTTAATTTGCACGAATTCTCTCGCAAAAATCCCTTGGCTCTTGTGGAGAACTGCGGATTCGATCGATATCCAGAACCCATGGCTCTGATCATCAAAGACCTCTGCTTTCGCCTTCTCGCCGCCAATGCGGCGGCGGCTGTGTTCTTGAACGCCACCAAGTTTCGATTTTTCCGAGAAACCCGGAAATGGGTGTCCGGTTTCACCGCGTACATGAGCGAAGACGGCGACAGCTTCCTGGGAGATGCCGCGGAGATCAGGGCTCTTCTTGATTTTCCGGTGACTACGTTTTCCGGGGAAAAGCTCGCCGGGGTCTTCGGGGGGAAGGGGAGGCGGAGGGAGAATATGGTGATGGCGCCGTTGCATGCCAGCAGGAGAATCGTGATGAGAGAAAGAAAAGCGTACAAGGACTTTCTCTCCCCTGAAGAGGCGGAGGCGGCGGCGGTGGCTCCGGCGCAATAATTAACAAACCCCATGGGTATTTCTGGAACAAAACACAGTTTTCACAGAAGGATCAAACAGGAGGGCATTTTAATGGATTCTTTGGGTGTGAAAAGAAGCCAAAGTTGTGTTTTTTGAGAGGGCGGGTGGATCATGCACGGCGGATGAGAGATGAGCTTCCAGTCGGTCGGTTATGTAAATATCAGCGACTGATGCAATTCTTCAGGGAGAACATATCTCTTGAGAGTCTTTGACTATGAGGACTCTAATGCTTCTAGGACTAAACTTTTGTACTCCCTATTAATTTAATCACGTTAGTTTTTTTCTTTTTCTTTTTCTCAAAAGAAAAAATATACGAGTATCAAGTTAGTTTTTCATCCATTACGGAATACGGAGTAGTTTGATGACAAGATACTTGATACTCCTAGAGTCCTATGGATGGTCAAAACTAAGGTTCTATTCAATTTATTTTTTTGATCTAATCTAATTTTTGTATTTTTCATCTGATCTGATCTGGTCTGATCTGATTGGATCTGGTCTGATTTGATCTCATCTTATTCGATCTGATATGATCTAATTGGGTTTGGTCTGATTTGGTATGATCTAATATAATTAATTATGATTTGAATTAAAATTCAAATCAATAATTTGATTTGACTTTATAGTAATGTTTAAAGTTGTAATGAAAATTCATATTATAATATAATCAATATTTTTTATATTATTATTACTTTTTAATAAAACAAAATTAGTTAATTCATATATTAGAATAATCATTCATATTATAAACTAATAGTATTTTTTATTTTATGATTATTTTTTTGAAATAAAAATATTGATTTAGTATCTTAATAATTAGTTCATATATACATTAGAATAAATATTTAATTTATATATACATTAAAAAGTAATTAAATTTAGATAATCAATATAGAGAAGAGATAGTATTTTTATTAAAAAATCTCATCCTTATAAAAGATCAAAAGTTTAGAAACTCAAATTACAGGTAGCAATAAAAATGTATATTAAAAGTAAAATTAGATTGACATTGTCAATGTATTTTAAAAATAAATTTTCCGACATCTAATAATTAAGGATTACTTTTTGAGTTTTCTATGTAACTTGTTTCTAAAGTTTATTCTTTTTCATTTATAATAATAATAATAATAATAATAATAATTGATGGGATCTGATCTGGTCTGATCTGATTGGCTCTGATCTGATCTAATTGGATCTGATCTGATCTGATTGGATTTAATCTGATCTGATTGGATCTGATTTGATTTTAATAAGAATAAGAAAAAATAAGAAAAAATAAGTTGAACGGAACGGGACCTAAAAGATGTAGTACATTCGTCCTTATTTTGATTACAAATATGGAAAATAAAAAAATGAGTTTTTTTTAAATTCATTTTATTTAAAAACTGAGACATAAGTAAAAAATAAAACTTACATATTTAAAAACCACATCAGAAGTTTGCAAATTCAGAGGTGACAAGAATATTTTATTTTATTAAATAAACAACGAAAATACTCAAATAAAAACTTGTTATGATTTTAGAATAGTAAACATTGTAATCAATTGTGGGACGGGGGAGTATAAAACTTTAATGATACAAAACTATTTATCATGTCTATAAGACTATGTGGTACATAGCTTGGTGATTAGAGCACTGGTAATACGTTTGAAGCCCCGGGGCTTCAAACTTTCTCTCTCTGCCACGTCAGCTTTAACTTACACCCAAAATTCACTGGAAATGGGTTTGAAGCCCCGGGGCTTCAAACTGAGGCTTCAAACCTTCATTTTTTACATTTTAAATATACATCTTCTAAAATTAAATTAATAAATTTAAATTAATTTATTATTTAATTAAATTGAAACACGAATAATAAAAAAATACATTAATTAAATAAAAAAAGCGACAATAATTTAAAAAAAAAGATACATTAATAAAAAAACTAAGGTAAATTATATTTCTCCTTGATCTCTCTCATCGCGGCGTCGACGGGCGGGAGATCGTCGGGAAAGAAGCCGGAGCCGGAAGGATTCATGTTGAAAATTGGGAGGGGGGGTTTGAATTTTGAAATTTAAAAATAAAAAAGAAGATGAGATTGAAGAGAAGGTGTGAGAGATTGGTTGGGGAGGGTTGAATTTATAGGAAATTTTTTTTTTAAAAAAAAAAATGGGCTGCAACGGCTAAAAAAGCCGTTAGGAGGGAGCCCAAGAAGATTCACGCCGCGTCAAACGAATGACGCGGGGCTCCTCACGCCCCTTTAACGCCGGCGGGGGGCGGTGTTTCACGCCCCCGGGGCGTTAAACGCCCCGTAACGCCGGTGGGCGTGAGGAGTATACCCAGTGCTCTTAGGGTGACCAGCTGATGTGGCGGGCGTGATTGGGCGTGACACTGCACTGAAAAGGTGTGACCGGGGCGCGACCCCTCTAGGGGTAACGACCATCACCCGATGGTGACATGATAATATTATTTTATCAAATGACTAACAAAAATATGAAATGAAGTGAATAAAGTTTCACCATGTGAATAATAAACAAGTAATTTAATTTGGGACGAAGGGAGTATTATTATGGTATTTTTGTTCTAATATTCCGGATATTTTTTTGTGTAACTTATTTAAGGTTGGTATTTTCTTTTATTTAGTATTTTAGTTACGTTTAGATCGATGAAATGTTATCATTTTGTTATTGTGTGAATTAAATACTTGCACATAATATCGTTTTATGTATTGTAAAATTAATTATTAAAAAATTGAATATTTTATAACTAGCAACAAGTATAACAGCACAGTTGAATCTCACAAGAGAAAAGTCTGGGGAGGGTGTGTGTAAGCATACCTTACCCATACTCGAAAGTAGAGAGGGTTTAAAGAGACCACCAACTCAGCTTCGAAAGTTGTATTGATTAACTAACTCTTACTTCGTTAATTAAAGAAGCACATATAATTTAAAGATCCATTTTACTTTAATCTATCATACCCCAAAGCCAAAAATGGTGAATTATTATTAATTTATATATAGAAGCACACACCTTAAAATTAATTTATATTATTAATTTAAGTTAATTAATTAAAAAATATTTGTAGTAAGTTGGTGATTTCACATATATACACCTTTTAGCAAACCCTTCAGGTGGACTTCCATGGGTTGGACTACTAACATGATAATGACCCATCATGATTGAACATAGATGAGACCAACCGGAAAAGGCCCAAACAATGCGCACAAGGATAGTTTGGGCGAATCTGTATAGGGCCTGTATTGGGTCCAGCCTGACCATGCGGGGTGACCCGTGGGTGATTGGTCGAGTGGCATGACACAGTCAAATCATCGAACGATCACATAACACCGGTCAGGTAGCTTGTCATCGCAGAGGATTTTAAAGTAAGCAAGACAACCCGCCGAGAAATTGATCATGAGTATTTTGGGACTTGTACTGACTTGAACGCGATGACAGCCCAACACGGTTGGACGGTAGTAGCTTGGAAACAACTAGGCCAAGCTAGATGCCTCTGGACCAGTAGGCTTTCCGAGACATCCCGACCCAAGCACTACGCGCCAAGGAGGACACCCAGAGAGGAAAGCATCCAGGAAGGGACAAACGCTACAAAACAAGGAAATGTCATGTCTTCACGTGGCCAGGCATGGGTGTCTGCCACCCCGTCTCCTTGCTTTACTATATATAGGTTTGTAACCCTGAGTGGAAGGTATCTGAATTTCATCTCTCTAAACACATTGTGTAGTATCTCCCTATACTCTCCTCATACTTAATAACAGTTGGGCTACATGTGTTCCTGCCTATAGTCTTTTTGGTCAACTCTTGTTTATTCTACCCTCTCGGTCTTTAAACTCAGCAAACCATCTTGGACCCGGTCTAGAGTAATTTGCTCGGGTGGTTTATTTACACCATCAAATATAGATTGTGATGAAAATGTCATAGCCAGGATACAAGTAAAATAAAATAAATTATCACGGATCGAGTTAACTACAAAGTATCAAACGTATTTATTTATGTACTTCATCTTATCATATACGAAACATATCGTATTGTGTGTTCCTTTTATTATTTGTTCATTATTTTTATTCTTATTATTAAATTTACTATTATTCTAATGATTTATTAATTTTGTTATTATTTTATACAATTGAAAAAAAGTTATTGTTTTTAATATTATACTCATTATCTTTTGTTTACAAATATGATCCTTTAAATTTGTATACTTTTTTAAACAAATGTGTAATATAGTGTTGTACGTACTACGCAGTGCAATATTTTATTTTTATTTCAATATTTAAATTATGAATAATTGTTCTTTTGAAGGGTTTTAGCATGATATTATATTGTACCCCGTATCATTTTTTTTAATATGGGACAATTTTGTCAACCCCGATGAATGATAAGTTCCCATACCTCTTCCGTTTCAAATTAAATTGTCTGTTTATTATTCACAAGGTCAAATTTCATTCACTTTTTTCTCTTTTTTCGGTAGTTGTTGATAAAATAAAATAATCATGTCACAACTTATTTTGTAGATTTTTTAATATAATATTTTAATATGACTTTGTCATAATTCTAAACCATTTATCATATAAAATTATTTAAAAATAATTTTAGGGGGGTGTATTCAATTGAGAGTCTGTGTGATTTGTTTGGACTTTCAAAATCTGAGGATATTCAATCTAGATTTCTAATTTTTTTTTTAAAATCCTAAGGTATTCAATAAAGATTTTAAAAAATTTTAAAAAAATTTTAGGTATTCAAAAGTCAATGAATTTTAATACTCCATAGATTTTGCTGGATTGTCACGCAAAATATTGCTTATCTCAAATCTCTTTTTAGATCTTCAGATTTCGATGGATTTGGACAAAGCAATTGTGTAAATCTTCTCATACCGCCGGCCATCATCCACGGTCCACCAAGTTACTATTCGGCGCCGTCATGACCGGCGAGGAAGCACTCTGCGATGCAGCTCGAAGGGGCGACTTGGACAAAGTGAAATCATTGATAGTGTCCGGAGCCGATGTCACATACTTCGACAGTAATGACCTAAATCCATTGATGCACGCCGCCAAGCAGAAGTGTGCGCTGTGGAAGATGTGTTGGCCTGCGACCCTTAACCTCAAGTCTATGGAAAACCCGGCCCCTGCCAAGGCCCAATACAAATCCATGGAATCTATGAAGTCCATGTAAAACAATAGGAAATTGGATAAAATCTACATGAAATCTATGAATTTTCTAAATTCACATACTTTTTAAAGTCTAAAAAAATTTAATACAATCTCAATTGAATACATCGTTTTAATTAAACATCATAAAGAAACATGACATATAAATTAGGAGAGAGGTGTAATGTTGAACTAGCCGTGCCTCGCTCTAATTTCGTTATTGGCGGGCGTATTCTCCCTTGGCAGCCTTTATTGACATTAATCCGACTCCATTTTCCCCGATCTGTCACTACCAGTCTACCACTACTAGTAGTAGCTCACACACAATCAAGCAATCAAAAAACAAAATGGATCAAATAGAGCACAAATGGGTTGAGGTCAACGGGCTAAAGATCCACGTAGCCGAGATCGGTAGCGGGCCGGGTCCGGCGGTGCTGTTTCTGCACGGCTTCCCCGAGATCTGGTACTCGTGGCGGCACCAGATGGTCGCGGTGGCCGGAGCTGGTCAGAGAGCCATTTCCATCGATTACAGAGGCTATGGGCTGTCGGATCAACCGCCCGAACCGGAGAAGACCACCCTCCTTGATTTCGTCGACGACCTTGCCGCGCTGCTCCATCTTCTTTCCATTCCTAAGGTCCCCTCCTTTTCCCACCCTCTTCTTTCTGTCTCTTTTTATTTATTGCCAAAACCTAATTTTATGGCTGCCATAAACTTCTAACAAATTTCTTATCATAGGGAGTGATAGATGTTAAAGTATAGGTTGAAGAGAAAATTAATCGGCATATAAGTTCTCGATCCGAACTAATTAATTGATTAGATGGCTAAAATCCACATTAATTCTTCAGCTTTATGGGTTGTGCACGGTTGGTCCTCCAAATTTCAAAAGTCCGTGAATAGTCCTTCCACTTTATGAGTTGTGCACGATTGATCCTTCAAATTTCAAAAGTTCATAAGTAGTCCTTCAAGTACACGTCATGCTTCTAGATGAGGTCCTTTTGACGGTAAACATTAAAAGTTCAGTGAATTTACTCGTATTATATGGAACTAGTGTATAAAGTTCTTGAACTGAACTCATTAATTGATTAGATTACAGTATATTTACAAGGATCACACTTGTTTGTTCAGGTTTTTGTGATAGGTAAAGATTTCGGGTCAATTGTTCTGTCATACTTTTGCCTTCTCCATGAGGATAGGGTAGCTGGGTGTGTTACACTTGACGCTCCATTCATGATTTCGCGAGCTTCTGGATTTACCAGTAACCTGCCTGAAGGATTCTATATTTCAAGATGGCAGGTATATAATACTATATAGCCTATGATCTTCCCTAACCCTTGCCGTAAATCGCGGTATCTGTCTCAACTGGCTAGGGACAACAAGATTTTTGCTACGGCTAATCTCACCTACAAGGGACCGACCGAATCTAAAGAGTATGTGAGTTTTGGTTTTCAGGAGGAGGGGAGAGCGGAAGCGGACTTTGGTCGTTTTGATGCCAAGACGGTGGTGAAGAATGTCTACATCCTTTTCTCCCAAAGTGAGATTCCGATTGCGAGTGAGAACCAAGAGATCATGGACCTTGTCGACCCGTCCACCCCTCTACCACCATGGTTCACCGAACAAGACCTTGTAACCTACGGAGACCTCTATCAAAACTCTGGTTTTCGAACCGCATTGAAGGCTCCATACAGGTAGCTATAAGTCTATAACCACCCAACTGATGTGCCCGTTTGCCAACAGTTTCAGCGTTCTGAATAGGTTGTTTAACAACAGCGTTTAGTTTTAGCATTTTCAAACATTGTTCCCAAACGAGCATTGGATCCCTTTGTTTGTAGGTCACTAGGTGACAAACAGCCCGACCTGCCAGCGGACCCACGGATCAAAGTGCCGGCATTGTTCATTGCAGGGGAGAAGGATTACGTCATGAAGTTCCCGGGAATGGAAGAGTACATAAGAGGTGGGATGTTGAAGGCTTTTGTGCCCAATGTGGAGATTGTCTATGTTCCTCAAGGAACTCATTTTCTTCAAGAGCAGTTTCCTCAAGAGATTAATCAGCTCATCCTCAACTTTCTCCATAATCACAATGCCAGCTAAGTACTCACTGGTTTCCATATATACCACTGTATAATCATATATATGACCAGTCATATTAGGGGTTTGGCCATGGGTGCATGCCTTAATCCTCTAAAGTGAAATTAAATAATGACTGTTGTCTATGGTTTAGCTCTGCTTACGCAATTATTACATCTGTAATGCTTATGTTTAAGGTAAAAAATTATAATAAAAAATAATAATAGAATAAAAGTGCTTAAAATGTCAGAGTTTTTTTAATTCATTATATATTGTTGCATATGGCTAGTCAAAACGTGACACGGAAAACCAAAATGCATGGATGAAGCAAACGACACCATTTCCCTCCCATTTGCTTGTTCACTTTCCATTTTGGGTGTTCGAAAGTATTTAGGGCATGTTTTGCAGCATTTTTTGTGTTGAGATTTGGCGTTTTGAAAAAGACTAGTTAAATTGTTCGCATTAGATGATTCGTTATGAAATTTTTTGCTTTTATTTTTGCATTTGAGATTGGTAGATGTGCCCCATGAATCAAAATTTCTACGTCCACCACGGACCATACGCTTGAACATATGGTATAATTAGTTCTTTGACATGGTGTCAGAACGTTGACAATGGTACCTCTCTCCAATCCTCAGTTGGACTTGATCGGACATATGAATCTTCTTTTCTTAAAAGCCACGTCATACCCAACACTTTTTTTTTTGTTTCACCATTGCCAATCCGTCGCACACAGCCTTTTGCCAAGAGCTGTCTCCACTCAATGAGAGAGCGCCAAACACAACTTGGGTTGTTTGATGAACGAGTTAGGCCTCGTCAAGAGGTTCCAACACGTTTTAGCTCATAAGGCCAGGTTAAACCAATGCATTTGTCGGAAGCCTAGTCCCCCATCAATCTTATTTTTGCTCAAACGTTTCTAGGAAATCTAGCTTAATCTCCGACTATCTCCATATTCAGATTTCCACCAAAACTTATTGATTGTTGTCTCAATTGTATCACAAATGGTTATTACCGGAATCTGAAACATTGCCATCACATATCATACGTCAAAATTGATTGAATAACCGTTTTGATAAGCATCTCTTTCCCTGCCCTAGAAAGGGTTTTATTTTTCTAGCTTTGAATTTTATTCTAGACACGGTCGTGAATGAATTGGAAAATCTCCTTTTTGTTCCTACCAACCACCGAAGGCCGTCCAAGGTATTTCCCTGTAGTTATTGCTTCTTGCACCCGCAGTTTCCGCATAACAACCTCTCCATCCTCCTCTGAGGTATTTTGTCTAAAAGTAATGTTTGATTTTTTATTATTCAACAGCTAACCTGGATAAAAAACTTCTCTTTTATTGGTTTTCAAGAACAAAGATTTTATAAAAATTTTAATGCATGTACCTCATTTTTTAGCAAACTTTTTTTAAAAAAGGAATATATTTTATACTCCGTTGTTAAATACTCCACAATATTTATATAACACAAATTATATTATTATTGGATTTTTGATACTACTATTCGTATTAATCTATTATAAAATTAAAATAAAGTTATATTTAGAGAATATCAAAACTTTAGAAGATAAACTTGTGCGAAACACAAAGTTAACACAATTTCCGTGTATAAGAACCCCTCATTCTACTACTCCGGTTCTCCCACAAAGATCTACTTTCTTCATTATTCAAAAATTACGGGAATGTTAGTTTTTTTGTGGGTCTTCATCGATTATTCGATGAAATAAAAAAATTTTATCGTCTCTTATTTATAGAATTTTGATATTATTTTTAAAATATGTTAATGTTATCTTTATTTTATATCAATATTTAAATAAAATGAGTTAAAAAAATTTAAGATTTTACTTTGTTTTGCGTAAAGTATATTTTATTTAGACATGAAAAGACTATAAATATTTAATATTTCAAAATTATATGGTATCTTTTAAAACGAATTTATTGAAGAATAGAAAGCAACCGCGGTCCATTAATTAATGCCACTGTCGTACCCCGGACGCGGTAGGGTGTACGTACGGCTTACGGGTATGAGAAAAAGTATGTGCACTCAGCCACTGATTATGACCAAGCTTGCTTGCCGGCTTGGTGCCATTATTATATGGACTTACTCCCTCCGTCCCCCAGTTTTTGTCCACTTTTGACTTTTGGAATTGTTTATCTAAGCACTTTGACTCATCACATTCTCTCAATGTATAAGCCTAAATATAGTCATGCGTGATCTTGTTTGATTTGTCTTAACATATAGATTATTAATATATACTCCCTCCGTCTCGGAGTATTCGTCCAGTTTTGACTTTTGGAACTGTTCATTTAAGCACTTTGAGTCATCAAATTCTCTCAATGTGTAAGCCTAAATATAGTCATGTGTGATCTTGTTTGATTTGTCTTAACATATACTCCCTCCGTTTGGAAAAACCCTTCCCATTTGATTTGGGGGCAAAAATAAGGAATTGTTAAATTATAGTTGATTTCCAATTTTGCCCCTGATGTGATGGGTAAAAGTAAGATGTGATGGATTGGTTATTAGAGAAAAAGTATGATGTGATAGGTAGGGTATGAAAAAGTAAGGGTAAAAGTGGTTTTTTAATAGAAAGGGGAAGTGTTTTATTGGAAGAGGAAAAAATGAAAGAGAAAGTGTTTTTGAAAACGGAGGGAGTAGATTATTAATATATAATTTCTATAATTTTTTAATATACAAATTACAAGATAAAATGGATTAAAAAAGTGTATTGGATGGTGTGTAAAAACAAAAAGTGGACAAATACTTTGGGACGGAGGTAGTAATTTTTATAATTTTTTAATATACAGATTACAAGATAAAATGGATTAAAAAAGTGCATTGGATGTTGTGTAAAAATGAAAGTAGACAAATACTCTGGGACGGAGGGAGTATATTAAATTCATTTTAAGTTTTTAAGTTTTAACTGCCTTTCGTTCTACAAGAAATTCATCTTTCTTTATGTTTTAGATGTATGTATATCAGAACTTTTTTTTGGCTTGAGTGATAGCAAGCTCATTCTCATGATTCATGTGGAAGTTCATTCAGATTCGAGTCTCAACGGAGTCAGAAGCATTTAGTCTTTGTGCGTCATTAAGTATAAATATTTATACACTTTAAGCAATATAACAAAATACCCGAGTACAAAATTTAAGTTCTTTTAATTTATTTTGTTTAAACTTTAAAGGTAAGTATAAAAATTTAAAATATAACTTGCATATTAAAAAGCTATGTGAGTGTTTCTCTATTATTATAAATTGATCAAAACTGCTTATAAACAATTTTTAACTTATAAGTTAGCTGATGACATTTTCAGTGTACTTATAAGTTGACTTATAAGTTGCTTATAAACCAGAAAAATAAGTAGGTCTTAACTACTTATTTTTAAGCCAGTTTTTCCGTTTCTCCATTTTGACTAGATGATTTACAAAACTGTTCATCACTATTTATGAGTATTTCCAAGTGACTTATTTATCATTTAAGTCATTTTACTTTAATGAAAGAATATTTGACTTATAAGCAGCTTATAGGTTGAAAACTGTTTATCAGTAATAAGCCAATAAGCACCAGCACAGAGAAACACCCTCCATGTCAAAAAATCTACAAAACAACAGATGACAAAATTATTTGATTTTATCAAATAATAAATCAAAATGCACAAATAGATAGAAGTTCTTGTGACTTTAAGTGAAGGGTGTAATTTTTTTGGAACGTAGAGAGTATTTAGGTGTACTACCTTCGTTTAAGAGTATTTCTTTAGTTTTAACTTTTTTCAATCAAAATTGATAAAAATGGCTTTTAAATAAATAAAATTTATATTATATATTGATATAAGATAAAAATTATTAGATATATCTTGTAAAAAATATCACACTATTATTTTATCTTGTTAATATACCATCTTCATTTTATTATATGTCAAATATTGATCTAAGTCAAAATTGAACAAATACTTTAGTACGATATAATGTTATTATATCCTCTCCCATCCCCGGCCCGCATTTGGCTTTCGTGTCCTTTAATCCAATATGCCTGGGTGGAGGCCTTACTTATGCCCAATCTAGACTTTGAATACAATTGAACCCTAACTCTGTATATATTTTCAAACTTCTCAATCAATCATACAATTATCAATTGATAAAAACGCTATATGGTATCAAAGATTTTAAATTCTTTTCCTAATCACCCGTCGCTTTCACCTTCCACGATCGTCTACCGCACACAACTTCTCATCGACAGTACTTTGCGATCACCAAGGACATCCAATCATATAACTTAATGGCATTACCCATTTTTACGATCAAAATAGTACCCACCAATTTCCCGATGATGCCATCGTCAAGTCCGGTCTATATGCTCATAGGCCTTGAATTAGTCGACTATTTTAATTGATGGCATGATGACTTCACCCTTAAAAACTCTTGCGAGTAGCAAATCCGTGCTACGCTGTTTGGTTCCGTCATGATTGGGCTATTATTGGAGCTCTTCATGGAAGTTGCTCCAACACCATTCAAGCTCTCATCTCTAATGTTGACACTACCTGTGAAGTCTGGCTCAATTTACATAGTAGCTTTGTTAGTGCAAGTCGGGGTCGTGTCATTCATCTCAAGTCTAAACTTGTGAAGAATTCTCGCGGCGCATCTCAGGTGACACTATGCTAGGTACCCCCGATGGCAATGCTCAATGCATGGGCTACACTATTTTGGTGATAGATTTTAGGTTTCTTTGTAAAAAAATTAGATTATTGGGTCAAAGTAAAATTGGGGAAAGGGTTAGAAAACTAGAACAAGTTGAAATCTGGTATATCAGTCTAACCTGCTAATATTTTGGGTTTGGATCGGAAAGGACCAGAATGTTATAGGCCTAAAAGTGTGGACCTGAACCCGAGCTGATTGGAAACCGATTCCACTTGAAACAAGTTATTCGATCCAGTCTAATTTTCATGTCTAATCCATTATTTGCACACCTCTAGCCATAAGCAGTCTACTTGAATTCAAATCATGAGTTTGATCCATAATTTGTACACTACAAGTCATAGGGAGTCTACTTGAATTCGAATATCGAATCTGATCCATTGTTTATACATATTCGAATCTTGACAACGCTAAAACTGAAGAAATATTAGTCAAAGCAAAGGGGGCGGATGGTGCCAGCGCATAGATGAGTAACATAATGTCGTGGTACGACCACGTGATCCTTTTCCTTATAAAATTGACCTCTCGATTCTTCTTTTCCAGTCTCCTGCTCCAGCGTTATTTTCGGCAAAATTCTTCTTCCGTCATCTCTCTCTCTCTCTGACATTTTTAGCTCGATCCTCTCCCCCTCTCTCTCTCTCGGGAGCATCTGTTCTTGCATGGCAGTTAGATTTCTGAACCAGGAGCTGTCAGATCTGTGCTTGGGGAAACCGGTGCTGCGGCCCGTGAAGGAGGCGTCCAGCATAGCGGAGGCTGTGGCGGCGTTGAAAAGGTCCGGCGAGGCCCACGTGAGCGTATGGAGGTGCTCCGATCATTCTAGGGAGGTTCCGGAGGGAGAAGATTGCCGCTGTGTCGGGAAGATCTCTATGGTTGATGTGATTTGTTATCTGTGCAAGGAGGAGAATTTGGGGAGGGTTTCCGAGGCTCTGGAATCTCCGGTTTCTGAGATTTTGCCCAAAGGCCTCCCTATCGTCCGGCATATGGAGCCCGATTCCAGGTTTCCTTCTTCTTCTTCATTTGATTCTGCAATTTAGTGATTAATTGATTTGTTGGGTGCTGAATCTGATAATAATTCGTACAATGAAGTGCATTCTATAATCCATATATGCTGATTTTGCTGTCTTATCTTTCGCGTCTTGAATTCTTGTCATCAAAATTTGTCCTCAATCGTAGAAAGCTAATGATTGTGGTACATATTGGCACACTTTCTGATCAGTTTTGTTTCCTAGAACCAACCTTTCATATAGATGAGAGGGAGCATTTAATATCTCTGTTTTGCATAAAAGATCTGATTTGAACTGAAATGCTGAAGATTTTTCTCCTCTAATTTTAAAATTTCACATCAAATCTTCTGTGTGCAGCTTGCTGGAGGCCATAGATTGCATTCTTGAAGGCACTCAAAACCTGATCATACCAATACAGCAGAGCTACTCGAGCAGCCATTCAAGGAGAAAGCAGCATTTGAGTTCCTCCTCGAACCACCACGGCGTCGAGTACTGCTGGCTGACACAGGAAGACGTGGTCCGTTTCCTTCTCAACTCCATTGGCATCTTTTCGCCATTGCCAACCTTCACGATCGAGTCCCTCGGCATCATCGTCTCCCGCGACGACACCATGACCATCCCGTACCACGAACCCGCCGCCAACGCCTTGAGCTCCGTCGCCCGGGCCCACGCCCAGCAGACCTCGATCGCCGTCGTAGACGACGACGCCCGGCTGATCGGCGAGATCTCGCCGTCCACCCTCTCCTACTGCGACGAGACGGTTGCCGCCGCCGTGATGACTCTCTCGGCCGGAGACCTCATGGCGTACATCGACTGCGGGGGGCCCACCGAGGACTTGGTCGAGCTGGTGAAGCAGAGGGCGGGGGAGAGGAATCTCGGCGCGCTGCTTGGGGTGGTGATGGAGGAGGAGTACTCGGTCTCTTCCGTATCGTCGTCTTCGGCTTCTAGCTGTTCTTCGGACGACGAGTCATTGCTGAGCAAGAGCAGCGGGTCGGGTAACTATTACTGTCTGAGGAGATCGGAGGCGATCACTTGTTACCCGTGGAGCTCGCTGGTGGCGGTCATGATCCAAGCGCTGGCACACCGGGCGAGCTCGGTTTGGGTGATTCAGGAGGACCAGAGTCTGGTTGGGATTGTTACTTATAAGGAGATGCTGAGGGTTTTCCGGAGCATTGCCAACCCTCTGCCTAATAAACCCAAGCCAGGTAGAAACCATACCAACCATTTGTGAAGTTTCTTCTCGAACCTAAGAATATTGTACAACTATTTGTATCTTTTTTGTTCACCGAATATTCTTTAATACAGTAATAATAATAATTTGTGTTTGAGAAATGAGAACAATGTCTACTAGTAGCTTTATCGTTTTCAATAATTTATTATTGGTTCAAATTAACATTGAAAAACTAACATTAAAAGTTTTTAAATAGACATTAATGCCAAAGAGAGCAATTATTGTAATGGCACCTCAAATTTGAACACTATTTTCATAAGTTGCACGGGACATTGGATGGCGAGTTGACAATGAAAGCTCTTTTTGGTGGCTTTTAGTTGTGTTCTCAATAGGAACAAATGGTGTGATTGACGGCTGTTTTTTTGCGACTTTCTCTCTTTGTTTATCACTTTATTGGCGGTCCCAGTGACCTATTAGTGTGTTGACAGCCGAGAATCTTTTATTTTAGGAAGACAGAATTTTCTTTTTTTGTTTCTTTACAAGATTTTAAGAAAAATAAAATTAATATCGCTTTCTTGAAAGTTTTTACAAGAATACCCCATAGCTCATTGGGAGTATTGAGTGGTAATAATAATAATAACAACAATAATAATTTCAAGATTATATGTCTTCAAATGAATTCCTAAACTACATTGAAATGAAACTAAAAGAGCCATTTCATACCTTCAGATGAATAATGACTTGAACAAAAATGACACATTAAATCTAAATGCAATGTGCATAAAAGAAAATGAGTGTATAACATAGAAGCAATTTGGGCAATGAATGTAGTAAGATAGGTGAAATGCAACAGAGGAAGTAATAAATAAAATGTTCTTTTTATTTTCTCAACTAAATCCGCTAGCTACACATTGGTTATTTATAAAATTATTACCTAGTATTATTATTATACTCTCATAAGGGAAAATTTGTATTAAAAGAAGCAAAGAAATAAGATGGTGGAGAAGAAAAAAAAAAATTCACAAAGGCAGCAAATACTCCCTCCCCTCTTAAAAGAATGTCTTACTCTCCTCTTTTAACTATTCCATAAAGCTCTCATTCCATTTAGGGAAAGTAAAGAAAAGAGTGGTTCAGTTCATTTGTACCTTTTCTGCACTGCACAATTTCGCTTTTTCTTAAACTCCGTAAAGAAACAGATGAGTTCTTTAACGGGCGGAGGGTGTAAAAGAGAGGATTGTGAATGTTTAATTGAACCAGTTGAGCTCGGAGATGCAGGATGACAAGGCCTTTTGAAGGTGCAGATTCCCAGAGTCCATACCGAGTGCATCTTCATATAGCCTTCTAGCCTGCTGCAACAGCCTAACCTTTTCTCTACTTCGTCTGGGTCGCAGCCGAGATCTCTCTTGTAAAGCCGCACCCCACCTGAACAGTGCTGCATCCATCTTACCCAGCTTCTCATCAGAATCCATAAATATATCTCTCATATCAACTCACAAAGAAACAATTTTTTTTCATTTCATGTCTTAGGGTGTGTTTGGTTGGAGATGGACAGAAAATGCTTCTATCCCCTCTTTTAGTTTGAAGGAAGCATTAGGAGCATGGGGAGCTTTATGTTTCCCTTTCCTCCCCACAAACCGAACACACCTTTATTGACAAGAGTAATGGTATTAACATAATAACATAGGGCTAGGTTCTTTTGACATTGGACCTTAATGTCAAAATATGACATCGGGTACCTATGATGCTCTGTTCATAAAATTAATGGTTCCTACACCCACCCCCCGATCATCAATTTCCAAAAAAAAAACCTGGTCCATTTTTGTCTAAACAAACAATACAACATACTTCTAACCTTCCCTTAAAGGAAAGACATATGTGAGAGCATGGATTAACTATTGACGAACGAGTCACATATAAACTAGGTTCTGGAATGCTGAATAAAAGGTCTATACATACCGTCTGGTGCATATTCATTGCTTTTAGACATCATTGCGTTGAATTTATCAATTGCAGCCAGGAACACCTTGTCGGCATCACGTGCAGCACCCTGCAATTTGAGTGTGTGTGTGTCTCACAGTCAACTTCTGTGTTTGAATGGTATAAAATGCTTGAGCAGAATGAAGGGGAACAAACGGTGTTGCTAAAATACAAAAACAACCCAATATAATAATCCCAACTCTGTTGGGTCTGGGGGGTCAAAACTCAAAATGTACGTAGTCAAGAGGCTGTTTCTGTTAAACCTTAGATGAATTGTTGCATTTACTGCCCAAAAATTCATAGATCGTAAAAAGCAAGGGAAGTTTAAAATGTATGCCTTTTATATTTAGTCCAGTATGTGCCCAAAACTAAAACAATGTCAATTATGACTCTTTTAGCTCCATAAGGTGATTAATTAGGTACAAGTTTCATGGGATTGAATGCTTACTGGTCCTATGTCTGAAATCAATTGTGCACGGAAAGAGAGAGCAAGACCCCAGTTATACAATGCTCTCATATCATTCCCATCGATTGATAAAGCCAGCTTATACTGTCTTCCTGCATTAACCAGCAGTTCTTCACACTCTTCACACACATTAAAAAGATAAGACACAATTTCCTCTTTCCTCCCAACTTCCTCATTTTGCACATTCGTTCTTGCGAGTAGCATTCTCAAGTCACGACTAGTCCTCAGTTTTAGCTCTCCGTGAAGAAGGTATGTGTTTCCCAACAACCCCGCAGCCAATAAACTCATAGGTCTAATGTGTGTGGCTTTTGAAAGTATAACAGCTGACTTTCGGAATGCATCTTCTGCAATCTTATCATTACCTTTCTTCTTTGAGCAACCCTTAGCTTCTTTCAGTAGGATATTAGCTTCAGAGATGTACTTATCGAAGCTCATATCATCTGAGCTACAATCTTCTTCTTTGTCATCCCTCTTTGGCCCATCAAACATGCTATAGTTTTCTTCTAGTTCGTTGACCTCTTGGCCTTTCTGGAACGAAGAGACTGTTTCAGTAAACTCCATAGAGTTGTTCAAGAACTCACCAGATGTCCAAATCCCACTTCCATTCAGATAACCATTGTTCTTTAGAGAGATTTTCTCGTTCCGCATGTAATGGGTACGGTTAGTCTTATACCCATACTGTTGTTGCCTTCCAATAACTGATTGGACAGTATAATCCATTTCAGGCGAATATGCATTCTCATCAGCAAATGTGTTTGATCTACTCGCTTTGACATGGCTGAAAGACGTACGGTTTGAACTCTGATCAGTACTTCCATCTTTTTGAGTTAAAATATTGTTTATGTTTCTATCCTTAGTAGAAGATGCACCCAATATGTTCCCATCCATTAAGTCATTATTATCATCTTTGAAACTTTTCAATTTATTATGCTTTATATCTGGTTTTTCCTGAAACAAACCGGCAAAGAACTGAGTGAAACTAAATTGGTTCTCTCCTGGATCTTTCTTTTGTCTGCTCGGCTTTTGATTTGAGCTTCTCCCCATTTCCAGGTTTCTAATTACTATACAATCATCAATGATACTTTTGGCATTAACAGCAGATGAATTAGCAGATTCTAAACTGTTGACAAAATTTTCAAGATCACCCACTGTAATATGATTGCATTCAATCCCTTTCTTAACATCATTCTTCAAATCCAGAATCTTAGCACCAAACCCATTAATGGATTCTACCAAAAAGTTCAATTTTTCAAAAGGAACTCCAACAACATCGTCTTTGGGCATCTTCTTGGTCCCACTTGAGCTCATCTTACCTCCATTGACAAGCCCAGTTGTAAACCCAAGAACAAATACCATCATACAAGCTGGGAGTGCAATAAATGATGAAACTTTGACCCGAGAAATGGCCAAAGCACATACGAACCCCAACACATAAACAAAGACATATTTTCTGTCATTAATTCCAAGCGAGTTCAGAAGGCTGTGAAGATGGTTGGACTCACCTGAGCCGACTGAGTCCCCAGCGAGTTGAGGGGTATCCCAACCACCACAACTCAGCGATTCCGAACTTGTCGCGGCGCAGAAAGCCAGTATCTTTGGAGCCCTCGATCGTTTTCTCGTGAAGGGGTTGAGATTGTTAGGGACTTTCTGGGGAATAAAGGGGAACTGGAGAGAAAAATTCAACGGGGAGGAGAATCGGAGAGTGATAATTCTTAAAGTTATGGCATTATTCATGGTGGCCTTCGCTCCGAATCAACAGCTATCTTTCCCTCTCTATCTCGCTTTGCGTTTCTGGATTGATTGCCATAGAAATATAGAATGCGTTGGTGGATCGAATTTATTTCTGTTTCTGGAACACTACTCTGAAAATCTAACTAGACGTGCAGGTGAAAAAAAGGACGAGGTAAGAGATCTCCAATCATCTTGTAGCAAGTCAACTCATTTTTCTCTTGCCCAAAGGGTGTTTTAAACTTTAGCAAGCTTGGTAAAAAATAACTTTGGTTTGCTAAATATAACAAGCTCTTTAAATTATAAGAAGCCAAGAGTTGTAGAATGATTTAACAAGTCATGGTTGGAAAATGAATCAAAATATCACTTGCTATATCACTATTTACTTGTTAAAATATAAAAATAGCAAGCAAATATAATAAATAAGGTTGGAGATGCTCTAATTAGGCAAAAGGTTAAAAGCTTTGAAAAAAGTCAGGGCACACCAACTTGGAGTATTAGTTTTTAATTAATTTTATGTGAATCATATTAGACCGAAGTAGATCAGAAACAATTTTAAATATAATTACAACTAGATCAGATCATGCCAAATCAGATCGGAACTTATTTAAATCAGATAATGTGAAGAGAACAAACCCTAACTGTATTACAAACACACGGGCAATAAATGGCTTGCATCACACAAACAATTGTTATTTGTGTGTTTGTGATATACTTAGGGTACAAATAGCACACAATCTAATATCCCCCGTCCCTGAAAACCTTTCTCCTTTCTTTTTTTCATCCGTCCCAAAAAATACTTTTCATTTCTATTAAAAAGTCACTTTTATCCCTTACTTTTCCATAGCCTACCTATCACATCATACTTTTTTTACTAATAATCTATCCATTAAATCATACTTTTACCCATTGGAAATTCAATACCAAAATACACTCTCCTTAAATCCCTCTTCAAAATTAAAAGTCCTATGTTTTCCGGGACGGAGGGAGTAGCTTAGATCGGTTAAAGGGATCAACGAACTAATTACCAGATCTTATTACTAAATAAATGTGCTATTGTTAAGAGTATATCGTGCCATAATTAGTCTCTTGAAATGAGAAAAAATACCACTCATTTACGTCTTTAATTTTCACAACTTGATTGGGTATTATTTCACAACTTGAAATGGGAAAAAGTACTACTCATATATCATGAGTCCATTAATAAATACTCAGTATTACTTTAAATAATAAATCTTATAAAAGATTTGATATGTAACCCCATCCCAGCCGACTTTAAGTATTGTTTCCAATTTCAATGCGCAAACCCATAAAAAATGATGTACGTTCTCTCTTTCTCTACTTTCATCGTCTTAATTTGAAGTAAGGCAATGATTCCACATATTCTCGACGCTAATACCCAAGAATTTTCTCAATATCATATAATTTGTCTCAAATCACATGTAGTAGAAGATGCATTTAAAAAAGACAATTTCTTGCACCTAAGATGCATGGTAGAAATAGTACACACCTACCCATGATGGTAATAAGCAGTATGTGAGAGTGAGAAGATGCACAATGCAAATTTAGATTCCATATTTGTAGCTTTGTGAGCCTTTATGTGTAATTTTACAAACATGATCACAAACAAACACCAAAAATTCAAAATTCCTCAGCAACAATAGCAACATAACGAAACAGCCTCTGTCCTACTGTGGAGGTGACAATGTTTTTACTGAATGAAGGACTATTGTCGTATAATAATGTGCATAATTAAAATTGAACCGATGCAATTGTCTTAAGGACGTATAGGCATATAGCAATCCCATTTGGTTGATACAACACTAGCGCGCCTCTCTTTTAACTACAGTTGGTGGTGGAGTGAGGGAGCGAGTGAGTTATTTATACGGTGAAGTTGAACAAGTACAGCTTTAGGACCAAAGAAAGGGCAAGCTGCAACAAAAAGATACCAGCCACAATCAAGAACCACCTCTCCCCAGCTGAAACGATGTGCGTCCTGAGATTAAGGGCGACAAAGGTAGCAGACATAAACCCAGCCACACCAACAACCACCCATCTGAATATTTCAATTGGGACGACTGAGAGGCACTGCAACAAGAACAAGATGAGCATTGGTTATCATCACCTCGCTTGACTTAAATGGTGTCACTCCCTCTGACCCCATAGTTTTCTTTTGGGTTTGACTTGGTATTTTTTTAAAAAAACAATATAGAAAGGAGAGGGAAAATACCAGCCACACAATTCTTTCTTTAAAAGAAAAACAAGAAGAAAATTATGGGATTGGAATAGCATGAGTTAAGTATGACAATCGTTAATAGGATTCTGCGAAATCCTTGATAATCACAAATATATTACGGAGTACATTCAAATAAATACTTACCAACCAATTCTGATTCATTTTTTTTTCAAATAAGCAAAAATAATTGTACATAAAAACCGTGATGGCAGAAAAATTGGAAAAGTAAATGTAGACCTAATGTACAATACGGGACATTCAAAATTATTAAGTAGCAAAGATTTCCGGATGCAGAGAGATGAAGAAAATGGGGAATATCCATAAAGACAGATTGAAGCAGTTTAGGAAAATGAACACTTACCAATGTAGGGATGAAGACAAATAGGGAATATCCATAAAGACAGAACAGCTGGACGAGGCTGGCTGGGGCAGATAAGTACTTGAGTACAACATATAAGCAGAGAGGGACTATAAGCACATATCCATAGAATACACATGCAGACCAAGTCACCAGATTGATGTCATAGTCCCATTCTTTGTTCTGGATCTTGTGGGCTAAATATGTAACAAATGTCCCAATGGCAGCTGCCACAAATATTAGTGTAGTGCATATCCAGAATGGTCCATACCTGAAAGAAACAAGATATTGGCGTGAGGGCAATATTGTCATTTTTAAAAACATCCATCAAAATTAAAGATTTTTTTTTATCATTCAAATTTTATTAAAATATGTTTGTGTTTCTTAAATTACATCATCTACTACTTAACCGACAGTCCATTCTTAATGACTCACGAAAAAGGACTGGTAATTAGTTAACATCACAAATCAGGTCGTCTATAAATTTAGATGCTATGAAGTTTCAGCAAAGCACATAACCACAAGTGTTTGATTATAAAATGGGACCATAATTCAGATAATCAGATGCAAGGCATAATAAATTTATAGAGACAAGCCTCTGTTTTCCCATCCAGTAGAGCATAAGATATATTGCATACACTAATTACGAGAAGCAAAAATGTCCACAAATCTGGTATCAAAATAAAGCACAGGAGCATGGCCACCTATACTGGATGAGTAAAATGAATAATGCGATCAGAATTAGCACAAACTATTGAATTTGCTACATATGCAAAGTATCACAGACTAGCAAGTTATGTGTATCAGTTAGAGCCTTAGAGGTGCAACTAATATGACTAAAGAATGATAGAATAATGAATAGCTGGGCTGAGAATAATTGAATAAACAAACAAAAGTTCATGGCAGTGGCAACATACAAATCTGGGCTACTCGAAGTTTTCTCAGTAAAGGCTCCACCAAAAGGAATGAGTGAATCTTTTATCCTTTCTAAAACATCAGATGTGTCAACATCAAAATAGGGTTTGTAAGCAGAAACAGTGAAAGCACTTAACCAGCCACTCTGCTGGGGCACATCAGAGCCAGATGCTGGTTTGGAGAAAGTATCTACAAAACAAAAAATCAAAATTAAGTTTTCTTTAATGAAACAACAGAAGATTCAATATGAAAGGGGTACACTGGAAAAATAATGTAAAGGGAAAAGTTTGTAGTAACTGTATCTCTGAACTAGTTGTTCTCTAAAAGAATAAAACCATATATCATATTACTATGCCTACCAATAAATTTTAATCCTTGTCATTTTTATTCTCAGAGACAATGCTAAAATTGATGTGCAAGGATGGATAGAGTTGGGAACAAGGATTCCATGAAAATTGCGGGAGTATCTATAGAGGATAAGGATGCGCAAAAGTAGATTGATATGGTTTGGGCACATGCTAAGGATGCTCCTGTGAAGATGTCTGAGAGGCTGAAGCGTAGAATTTGAAGAGGGGTAGACTGAGCTTGCAACTTGCAGCACTCGTCAGAGATATGACTGGAGGTGAAGGATTAAAGTTGTAGATAGAAGTAGTTCTCTGTGCATGCAGGGCTTTCAAGACTAGTTAGGCATAGTGAAATATTTGCCTGGTGACCTTTGTTATCTCTCTTTTTGGTTTACCTTTTCGAATTGTAAGAGCCTAGATACTTGGTGTTTGAGCCGGGCATCTATTGAAAACAATCTCTCTACCTTTTCTAGGTAGGAAATTTAGGGATAAGTTCTTTGAATACCCGCCCCGCATCCACATCCCCAATGCTCCACTTGTGTAATTTTAGTGGGTAGGTCGTTGATGCTATTTTCAGAGAGAGAAAATTGTCCCCAAGTAATTTAGTTAAAGAAATCACCCTAAATAGGACTAAAACATAGAGAAAGTACTAAAATAGAAGTTCCATGTTTTTATTCCCTAAATAAGAGTCCGCATTGTGGTAATGTGGCCCTCTACATGTGCATTTTATGTAATTGTTGGGTTATTCGGTGAAGGCTTTAGAGCTGTGGGCTTTAAGCCTGGTCGGCTAAAGGGAAGAAACATGGGGGGCCGGTTTTAGTTATTAATTAAAGGGCCCATTAGTTGTTTCTTGTTTAGCAAGTTGTTAACCCTAGTTTATATCTTATAAATACCCAATCATGTAACTATAATCTGTGAGCACCTAATAAAAGATAAACCCTAGTTGCAACCCGTGGAGTAGGTTACTGACCGAACCACGTTAAATCTCGTGTTCTTATTTCTGCTATTTGTGTGTGTGTGTGTGTGT
>OOIL02003702.1:1604250-1639587 GCA_900332095.2 Cuscuta campestris
ATTGTTGGGTTATTCGGTGAAGGCTTTAGAGCTGTGGGCTTTAAGCCTGGTCGGCTAAAGGGAAGAAACATGGGGGGCCGGTTTTAGTTATTAATTAAAGGGCCCATTAGTTGTTTCTTGTTTAGCAAGTTGTTAACCCTAGTTTATATCTTATAAATACCCAATCATGTAACTATAATCTGTGAGCACCTAATAAAAGATAAACCCTAGTTGCAACCCGTGGAGTAGGTTACTGACCGAACCACGTTAAATCTCGTGTTCTTATTTCTGCTATTTGTGTGTGTGTGTGTGTGTGTTTGTTCGCTTCCGCTTGACCGCCTCTGATCTCTGATTCCTAACATGTAATGTACATGGTCATGATTGGTAATGTAAATGCATTTTAACTCCTATTTTGGGAATAAAAACATGGAGCTCCTATTGGTATATTTTCAATGTTTTACTCCTACTTTAGTCTTTTTCCCATTTAGTTACTTTTTCCCGAACACAACTTCACACCTAACCTAATCTTAATGTATGTTGTTCTTATGCAGCTCTTGTAAAAGATCCAACCTAAACCCATTAACCAAATCAAACAAGTTAAAACTGCACGCTGCAAACTGTCTCAAATTGAAAGGATGGAGCGCGCTAGAATTGAAAAGCAACTTCTCCTTTGACTTGCATGGGAAAGCGTCAAACCTTTGCGACACACTTCATAAGCAGATCACTTTTCCATATTTTCTCACAACTTCAAAGCAAGAAAGAAACTAGCCTAAGAAACACAATGGTATTAAGCTGCTGAAACTTGAAACCACACAAAAGCTTCAAGTATTAGATCACCACAGCTTGGCTCCTATTGGTTATTACCAACATATATCAATTGAAAAGGATCAATAGCCATCAATCCAAACTCTCGTAATCAGATCCTAAAAGCTCCCATCCCTACAATCCCAGCATCTAAATTAAAGAGTCAACCTATCGTAAATTCAATAATCAGAGGACAACCCTAACAGCTTGAAGCCTTATCAAAATCACGACTAGAGGTGCATGCTAATTGACTTGTAGTGCACATGGGTCATGAGGAGGAATTACTCATCATCCATGAAGCCTAAGGTCTTGATCTACACAAAATCACAGCTAGACATTAAATTAAGCTTACAGTAATTTCTTCAAAATCAACCTAAATTTCTCTTCAGCTTGATAACTATTGGAATCGGTATATGTATGTACTCTTTATATTCTACTCAGAACATACCATCAGCATCACGTGGAGGACCAGAGCCGCGAGAGATTTTCCCCTGTGAACTTGAAGGCGGAAATGTCTGGAGATTCGACTCTGAAAAAAATTCCACAAATTCACTTCCAGTAATTCAGAAGTCAATCACAAAATTGTAAAACATATTTGCATTTTGACGCATAAATACCAGTGAATTTGACGGCAACATGGGGAGGAGGATCTGCTACTGCCTGCAAATTTGCAAAAGAAATGAACATGAAAAACGGCAGAAAGATCCCGGATCTGAATATAGTGAATAATGTGGAAATGAAAAAAAACAAAGAAATTGACTTACAGGAACAGATCCGGAGACATTCTGATCATCAATGGCTGTATAATTGCTTGACATCATCTTCCTAATTCTGTAGTATATGTGCTGAAAATCTCTCTAACTATATACTCCGTATATTCACAAATACGGAAGACGCTTGGCTGTTCTTTTCAAAAATGTTGCGAAGAATTTTCTTTTTAGATGGGGTTATATTCAATTGTAGTTGTTGTTATGACAACAAATTCTATTGTCTAAAGAACTTGAGTGATGAAACTAATTCGAAAATAATTTTTCATGTGAAAAAATATATTTTTCTTGTTTAGTTAAAAAGAAAAGAAAATAAAAATAGTTCAGATAAATATTTTTATATAAAAATAGAATGTTATCAAAATTAAAATAATATACTTTCTCTTCTCACAGTTTGATTTTTTTGATCAGACAGTGACATTCTTTAACCATAAATTATGCATAAAGTATATATATAGTTACGTAAATTGAGTATAATTTAGTATATTTTAAAATATAAAATTTTTTATAATATTTAATTATTTAAATTATATTTAATTTGTAATCAAAATGTGTCAAAATTTAATCAAAAAAGTCAACTTTTAGTAATCTTTTAGAAATAAGAGTAACTGGAATGACATTGTTTTTATCTCTTACACAAGTTTAGGAGTGTGAACAATACTAGTGTGATGATATTATATACTCCTAGCCCCGAAATGGATACCAATGTTAGACTGTTATCGCATCTCATATGCTTTTACTTCGTCAATGTTAGACTGTTATCGCATCTCATATGCTTTTACTTCGTATTTATTTGTATATTTTTATTGATAATTTGATAAAATAAAATATTCTTGTTACTTCTTGTTTTTAAAGTTTTTTATGTACTTTTAAAACAATGTGATTTATAGTTTTTATTTATATATCGATTTGTAATTAAAATGATGAAATTTTGTGCATTGTTCGGAGTGTGACATCTGATATGAGACGAAAGGAGTATTACGCGAAGAGGCGTAGAAAAGAAAACTGAATCCCTTTGAGATTCGTTTTGGTAGTTTTCCTATTTGATACTCCCTTCCCTCCCAAAGCTTTTCATGTTTTGATTTTTTTATCAAAGAATGACACTCTTTGACCATAAATTGTGAGAAAAATAATCTAATTATAATATAAATTCAATATAACTAGTTTCATCTTATGATATAGTTTTGATACATCAACTTTTTATATCATTTATTTATGTAGATTATGTTTAATTTGTGATCAAAGCGTGTCACTATTTGACCAAATAAAATCAAAACAGAAAAAAATTTAAAACCGAAAGGAGTATAATTTTTGTTTTAGTAGGAATATAATTATTAAAAGTTCACATATTTGTTTTACCCCCTTTCTATATAAAGAAAATTGATTCTTTGTATTCAACAAGACAATTCAATATAGAATAATACGGAGTATTTCTCTATCATTTTCTACATGGTATTGGTGCAAGTTTTCAATTGAGACCTTCTTTCACTCCTCGTAGGCATACATACTTCCTTCCATGCCTACCGATATTGTGATTTTTTTTTTCTCCCTAAATACTCGCTAAGCATGCTTTGTTGCTCCGTTGGCCGGGGTATAGACCGTCAAGATAACCTCTGCCACTCCAGCACTCGGTAAAGTCTTGCTCGTTCTGCGAATTGTAACTAGTTCGCCGCATGGATCTTTTGTCTAAAGCGTACTCTTGTGCTCTGGACGAAGACGAGGATGGCCATCCCGGAGCTGGACGCACCACGAATGGATGGAATCGTCCTCAGAAGCGGGCCAGACCCGACCCATCCATGGATCCCGGCTTAAAACCCTTGCAGGTGTTTCACCCTAATGTAAGTCCGAATTCGCCCTCTGTGGATGGTCCGATTCCGGGCAGGTACATCTCTAAGCGAGAGAGAAGCGCATTGGCTTCATCTTCATTGGGTTCCATTCCCAACCAATCTCCCTCTCCCGTTTCTCCAGGTATTATCTCCCACTTTATCCTACATTTTATCACATCTCTATCAGTCTTACATTAGAACCAAAATTGTTAACCATTTGTTATGTTTTTGATTGCTCTATTAACTGTTTGTCCGTCTTCTAACTTGTTTAAGATACTGTTTTTCCAGCTTTGGGACCTATTTCCATTTCCGATCTTCCTCAAAACATTTTATCAGCATTGAGGCATCATTCGAACATAGATAAGAGCTCTTGTCAAGTGCCAGAGAGACTGTCCATAGCGCTTGATGGGCACACAAGATCTGTTAATGCAGTACAATGGTCAAAAAATCATCGTAAGTATTCCATACATAGTTTAATGTTATACAATATCCCCCCATTTTTCGTCATCCATGTCATCTTTGGTTGCGATCAACTACGTATCAAAGAATGGATTGTGGTTTCCATTAGAAGTGAAATGAAGGAATTTGAATAGGTAGTGCCAAAAATGAATTGGAATAGGAATTTTCAATTCCATCCAAATCAATTCCATAGAATTTCAATTTCCAATTCAATTCCAATTCTGTCTGATCCGTGCACCAAACGGACCCTTAGAGTTTGAAAAATAAGTAAACATCCAATTTCATGTGGAAATCCAAGTGATGAATGTCGTGAAACTGGTGGCCCTTTTTGAGTTAAGGATAATTGTTTCTCAAACTTCATTCCCCTTTTCATTACACAATGGATTGTACTTCGTGTGTAGAGTGTGTTTACATGAGTATTGAGTAGCCTAACATTTGTGTTTGTTCAGTAACACACTAACACCAAAAGGCCACCTTTATCATTGGTAAATTCTACATTAATGAATTTGACATCTTAAAATGAATGTGAGGTTGAGCTGCTTCGAATGAGGCCAACACTTATGTGAAGTCAGCCCTTTTTATGCAGCCTGAAACTAAATCTTTCATAGATAGATCTATAATCTATTCAGAGTCTCCCTATTATCCATGCCATTCCATTTAAAGTTCATCGATTATACTCTTAACATTCTCAAATTTTGCTCCTGATTTTTATTTATTTTTTAAATTGAAACTTTATTTATCTATGAATTACCAATTGAAATTTTTTGGTTTATGTATTCTGGTTCCGCCTATAGTTTTGGTTAGTTTCAAAATTTTCAATCACTTTATTCTTTTTTATTTTTGGCCAACTTCCAAACCAAGGTAGGGGTGGGGAAATGCTTTTTTAGTGTTTGAAATTAGAACTTTTAAAATTATTATACTCTCTGCATGAATCATGTTTCGTTGATCTCATCTGGACTCTGAACATCACATTGGACTGATTTGCTTCGCCCTCTTTATGGACCTTGATTGATTAAGAGTATAACCCAACATATGGTGTATGCATATTGAGTGCTCATAACATCAACTCAATATTGTGTGTAAATGGGTAATCATCCTTCTATTCAATTCAACATTTATCATAGTTATATACTCGGGCTCCATAAACTTATTAAGCTTAACATGAATGATGGTGCTTGTTTCATCGAATCCCAATTTAATCCTGAAGTGTCAAGTGTTCAGCTCACCTTCTTGCATCTGCTGGAATGGATCAAACTGTCTGCATATGGAGTGTTTGGAGTAGAGATAGTAAGAAAGTGCGCATATTCAATCATCACGCTGCTGCTGTAAAAGATGTGAAGTGGTCAAATAATGGGCACTCTGTGCTCTCGTGCGGATATGACTGCTCATCGCGGCTAATAGATGTTGAAAAGGGAGTTGAGAGTCAGGTATTCAAGGAGGACCAAGTTGTTGGAGTGGTGAAATTTCATCCGCACAATTTCAACCTCTTTATCTCTGGAGGATCTAGAGGCGGCCTTAAATTGTGGGATGTTAGGACCGGAAAGGTTGTCCATCAATATAAACGGAATCTTGGTCCAATTCTTGATGTGGAATTCACCGGTGATGCCAAACAGTTGATCTCCTCGAGCGATGTTTCTGGAAGCAATATCAGCGAGAACTCAATCATTATTTGGGACATCTCTCGGGAAATCCCCTTATCTAACCAGGTACAAGTATTTTCCTATAAGAAATCTACCTAACTAGGACTAAAACATCAAATGTATACCAAAGTAAGACCTCCTATTTTGCAATACCACAATTCGGCATTGTATGTTGGTGTTTCGGAGTGTTTTGTGACATTAAATATTGACACGTTTTGGCATTCTAGGTCCTATTTTGGTATAAAAATATTGAAAGTCTAATTTTGGTATATGAAGTAGTATGTTTTAGTCTTAGTTAAGTAGTTTTCCCTTTGAACATATCCTCACTATGAAACCATTTTCATCGTAATGCAATGTTGGTATTCATGCATTCTACATATACTCACTCATGATGTTATTTTTCAGGTCTATTCTGAAGCCTATACTTGCCCCTCTGTAAGATGCCACCCATCCGATCCCTACTTCATAGCACAATCAAACGGAAACTACATAGCGATCTTCTCAACAACGCCTCCGTTCAGGCTGGACAAATACAAGAGGTATGAAAGCCATAGTGTTTCCGGATTCCCTATCAAATGCAATTTCAACTCGAATGGGAGTATTGTCGTGTGTGGGTCCTCAGATGGGCATATCTACTTCTACGACTCGAAATCGTGTGTGCTAAAGAAGAAGCTCAAGGCGCACGGCCAAGCCTGCATAGATGTCGCATTTCATCCCATGATTCCAAATGTTGTTGCTTCTTGTAGCTGGAATGGAGATGTCTTTGTTTTTGAGTGAGATCCCACTTCTTTTCTCAGTCTTGGTTAACACATCAGAGCTGGAAGAATCTGGAAGAAGTTCTCAGTCACGGCCAAGCTTGCATATATGCCTAATACAGTAATAGTGTAATACCATTATTCTATAATCTCGGTTTTTTTGGAAAATTTCGGGATGAATTTGGTACTTGCTCACCCCTAGAGAAAATAAAGATCATATGCTTAAAAATTGTAGGGAAAATGTAACTTTTAAATAGTTGATACAGTTAAACTACAGTACGGAGGAGTAATTAACATAAATGGGGTCTTGCCAAATTCATTCAGATCTATTGGTCAATGCTGGAAAGTCATCACTTTACCAGATCCACAAACATATCACATTCTCGTAGTCGAAGGAAAAGAAATCAGAACATAAAAATGGGCAATCAGCTCTGGTCTAAACCTGAAAGTGGCTTTGATTGGAATGAACCTTTTTTTAGGTAGTGTTACCATTTTGCAATTTTTTTATGGTGCAACTAAATTTTCAAAATGTTGTTATCAAATGACAGTTTGTCTAACAGTTACATCCTTGTTGATCATGCCCAAAAATGTACTCTGTTTGTCCCAAATTGTTTACAATATCTCGAATAACATGTAAAATATTATATTTTTTAAAATCACTTATTTACAAATTAGTAGAAAATTGAAAGGTAAAAATTATACTTCGTATCTTTTAAAACTACATCAAAAATTTTACAAAATAAGATGCGACAAAAATATTTTATTTTACCAAATATTCAACCAAAATGAGTAAAACAAATAAAAGTTATCGAGATACCGAAATACTACGTAGTAATTATGTTATTCTTTGGAAAAAAGACAAAAGTATGAGCGAAACATTAAAAATATATTAACATTTGAGTTTCATATTTTTATTCTTAAAATAAGAGTTAAAATAGATTTACATTAACAATTATGATCATATATATTACGTAAAATGTATATGTACCGTACTAGTACACATTGAAAGGAGTAATTAACGAGTGGTTAATGAATATTCAACGAGTCTTTGATTATAGACTTTCTATAAATGCCTGGTTCTTCTCTAATCCAACCCCCCCTAATTTGATTTTCATTTTCATTTTTCCTCTAAGAGGAAAGTCTTATTGCTCAAAATCAAGAAATCAATACCCCCATGGATTCATCAAGAACAAAGACAGAGATTCTGGATCCGACCCTGCACGCAGTGGGGTTCGAGATCGGGGAGCTAACACCGCACAGGGTCACCGGCCGGCTGCCCGTGACGGAGATCTGCTGCCAGCCTTTCAAGGTGCTGCACGGCGGAGTGTCGGCGCTGATCGCGGAGTCTCTGGCAAGCATGGGCGCCCACATGTCTTCCGGTTTCCGGCGAGTCGCCGGCATCCAGCTCACCATCAACCATCTGAGGAGTGCCCGATTGGGTGACCTCGTTTTCGCCGAGGCCTCACCGGTCGACGCCGGGAACACTGTTCAGGTGTGGGAAGTTAGGCTATGGAAGACTGGTGGAGGAGAAGAAGTAACGGTGTCTACTTCGAGGGTCACTCTGTTGGTTATGTCTGTTCCTCCACACGCCATAAATTCTGCTGATAATCTCAAGAAGTTTGCCAAATTGTAATCCAAACATATGCATTTTTTTAACTCTTCTATTTTTGGATCCAATTCTCAATTAATTACCTCTTTTCGTCCAAAAAATTATTTTACTTTTATTATTCACTTTGTTGCTCGTTTTGCTGTACATTCGATAAAATAATATCATCATATCACTTCTTGTTTTACGCTATTTTGAGACAAAGGCAGTATTGCGAAGTATGATTAAAATTACTGTGTAGTATATAATAGATCAAAAATACAAGGTGAATAATAATAAAATAATGCTGTTATTTGGCAACAAATTAAACGTCTAGTTTAAGTATTTTGAAAATGCTATTCAATGTCAACATTCCGTGTATTTTAGTGTTTTCAACTTTTTTTTGATGGTGAAAAACACATCATTTAATATGATAAAATCATCGAGAAACAAAATCAAGTAGAAAAGATTCACATAAATCCTGGTGAACATCAATATTTCTAGCCAAGGTATGGGCCACTAAAGTTAAAGATCTACAAATGAAATGAATACAATCAAAAGAAGACATAATCAAAAGACATTCATCAATCATGAACCCCAGATATGAGGCACGCTTAAAATGTTCACCTTGGTGAATAGCATGAACCAATGTAACACTCCAACCCGCGTGACCCGAATACAAAGACCAGCGGATCGGGTTACTACTAAATTGACATTCAGACACAATAATTTTCAAAACAATATAAAAACATTTAATTTAAAACAATATTTAAACATCCATCAGAGTTAACAAAACGGTGCGGAAGCCTTTAAGTTCTTAATCAAAATACAACTTTGGGTTCTTGCCCTTAAGAATATAATAATTCAAACTTAAATATTAAATTAGATAATTCCTCCAGCTAGCATCCATCCATCTCTTTGCCCTCGCTGCCTCCAAGACCGTCTCATTATTCATTGTTCCTGTTACCTACGTGTAGCAAATAGGAAAAAGGGCTACACGCTCAGCATTGAAGCTGAGTGGAATCTATCTAACGTTCGACTACGCACATAGACGAACCCACTAGCTCATAATTCCATACAATATCATGCACACAAGTACAATATAATAGAACATAATAGTCACCAAATAAATTCACAAGTGACAAATCATTACCTTATTTCCTATTAATTCATAGCTCATAACATAATTACCAGACTAAGTCCATACTTCCATATTTACAACCTTATGTTCGGACTTAGAGTCACTACCTACGGCCATGACTCAAGTCTACCTTATTTAATACCTTATGACACAACACAACCTGATGACCAACGAAGGAGTTCTCCGCTGGGTGGGTGGTACCCCTGTCCCCTTCGGAACGACAGTTCTCGGATCCCGTACGTACGTTTTAACCCGCAGCCGCCGGATATCAGATCCGCAGGGCTGATCCTATCTATTGACATTCATACTTACAATCTTACTAAGGCAGTCCTAGAGTTCCTCTAGGTAGCCTAATCATTTATTTACAACATCTCTATAGTTCAGACTTATTCCACATCAATCTCAGCTCCTTATGTACTTTTAAAACACAACAGGATTACATTCAATAATCAGGTAATCCATCAAGCAACTCATTTAGCGGCCTAGTGTCAGGTTTAAACACCGTCCACTTACCGTCATGCAAGACACAAGGCATAGGGAACAATCCAAAAGTTGAAACAGAACAAACAGACGAAGAATCGATCGAACAGTCTGCCGGTCCGGTACCCCTTACGGTACCTTAGTACCGCCAGGCGGTACCTTGGTACCGTCGGTCCGGTACCCCCGTACCGTGCGGGCGCAGGTACCGGCAGTGGCAACCTTCTGTGGCGGTAGCACGATACCGCTAGACGGTACCTAGCTACCGTCTGACGTCGGGAAGTCACCGGAACGACAGATTTCGATCCAATTCCAAACCATACAATATGTACAACGTTTTTAAAGATTATTATCATGCAAACCTACACAATTTAGAGTAAGAATACATACTTGTTCATCCTTGTTCAATCAATTCCAATATTATCATAAGATATAAATAAATCACAATTCGATTATAAACAAATAAACCACGTAATCAATCATACGAAACTACGAACGTGAATTTCAAATCTATATACATAATCTAGCGTTAGATGTGCAAGTTCTGACCTCGGTTATTTGACGACTTAAAATAAAACAAATAGTCGAAGATTTTCCGGCGAGCAGACGGCGGAGGCACTGGTGTCAGCGGCGGCTGGGGAAGCAGCAGTGACGGCAGGTCGATTTCCTGGCTGCTCTGTTCTTGTCGCACGTCCTGGCTTTGTCTCTCTCGCGGCAGCAAACAATAACTCCGTATAGATGTAATTTGCCGCAGAACCAATGACTCCGTATATGAATTTATATTGAGGGGCAGTTGGGCTTTCCAATTGTAACTAGGAGTATATCACGTGCATACTCCATTTTTAATATTGCTTTATATTATTATAAATCTTTACATTTATTTATTGAACTGTAACATCTATTTTACTCACCATGCTTTATACGTATGTCCAAATTTAACAAACTATATTCCATTGGTCACCATTCTTCGAGATCTATCCGAAAACCCAATTTTTATTCCAAATGGACAACTTTACAAATAATTCATATTTTAGAGTAAATTAATATTATATTTATTTTTATTAAAATAACGGCTAACTACTAAGCCGGGTTTTGGGTCGTTACAACCAATGCCTGACAATTAGACATCAACTTGACCTCACAGATTCCTCGCTCTTTCAACCATGAGAGAGCCTCTTTGCAGGCAAGTGCTTCCGCCAATAAAGAGTCCTGAGGGCTATGAATCCTTTCATTTTTTACAGCAATGAAAGCTCCCTCCACCATGGACATATCATATCTAAAGCTCACAACTTCCGCATGTGGAAATAATGCAGCGTCAACGAATCACTGTTGGGAAAACATCCGTTGCTCCCCTGCGTGAGACTGAGGTGTTGGAGCTGAGTTAGCCGTCCCTCTCTTTGCCCAGTTATCATTCATCGTTGATATTAATTGTGCCGTAATCTGAACCAGTGGAACGTGACATTCCCAAACTGCTAAATTCCGTGCTTTCCAGATATGAGATACCCCACAACGTCCACATAATAAACTCCATTCCTTTCAATGACTCCACATGCATGCGTTGCCAGAACTGATCAATAAAAGAGGATGCCATAACCCTTTCTCCATCCTTCCCAACCAAACGCCAGACCGAATCTGCATACCTGCACCAAAGAAATATGTGATCAACAGACTCACCTTGAAATCCACATAATGGGCACACCCCATCAACATCCACCCGTCTCGAAACAAGAGCTTCCATTGAAGGGAGAATACCCCGAATAGCTCTCCACATACAAATAAGTGCCTTAGGTGCAGCCCATATCTACCAGAACCATCCCCATTCAGTGAAAGTAAAAACCTGCGACACTTCTCTCATTAAACGTCTGTACCCAGATTTTACCGTATAACACCCATGGAGATAATCTTTCCAGAACCATCCATCTTGCCGCTGGACATTTATCGAAAACCTAAGAACTTGTTCCACCTCCCTATTCTCCAAAACAGCGTGAAGAACCCCTCCTTCCAACAACCCTCTTCTTGATTGATCCAGTGTCCAACCCGTAAGTGTTCAAGTTGCAGAATCTGAGCAGTTCCAAGAAACGGGTCAACAGTATCCACAAGCCACGGGGTTCCCCACACCGGTGTATCCAATCCATTACCAATGCGTTTTATAGTCCTCCTACCCTTAACAATTCCTGGGCTACCAATATACTTTTCCAATAACTACTGGCTGAACCTCCACCCTTTTCCTCAAAAAACGTAGTTTTTGGAAAATATCGTGCCTTAAAGACATGAGTCACAAGAGCATTGGGATTAGTCAAGAATCGCCACCTTTGTTTCTCCAACATAACTACGTTAAAGACATGGATATTACGGAATCCAGACCCGACAAACTTCTTTGGCTTAGTCATCCGCTCCCAAGATAACCAATGAATCTCCCTTCCATTCGTACCCTTCCCCCCACCAGAAGGAGTTCATCATCTTCTTAATTTCTGAACAAGTAAACTTCAGAAGAAGAAAGACACTCATAGCGAATTGAGGCATAGCTTGAGCCACCGTTTTAACAACATTTCTTTACCATTTTTAGAAAGAATTTTCCTCCACCACCCATTCAGCCGTTGTCTAATCCTATCTGTTAGAATATAAATAACTGTTCCTGGGCCACAACCACAAGCTTGAGCTTTTGGTTGAGTCGGTTCCTTGACATGGTATCAGAGCCTCGTTGACTAAGAGGTCACGGGTTCGAAACTCAGCGCCACCCAGTTTAAAAAAAATTAAGGTTTCACGTGCAAGGCTCGAAAAAACTACGCCTGCACGTGAGGGGGCGTGTTAGAATATAAATAACTGTTCCTGGGCCACAACCACAAGCTTGAGCTTTTGGTTGAGTCGGTTCCTTGACACTATCAAATAAGTGTTTTCAAACTTATTTGCATTATTAAAAATGAATTCAAAATACTAATTGAAGATATTGTCCTTAGGCCTCTCTAAGTGGCTTTTGAGTTTTGACCTAGATGTATAACTCCACGTATCTCACCTTTTTTAGTAACCCTTGGATGAGGTTGGGGTATAGGGGCAAAAGTAGGGCTGAGGTGGGGGGTTATAGGAATAGTCAGGGGTAGAAATTATTAGTTTTGTGAACAGAACGCCATAGGCATTCCAAACGGAATGGGCAACCGAACCGTAGTGCTTTAGTAATATTGACTCTTTTAAAATGTACGAAGTAACATTTGATCATACATATGTTTTCTACCTATTAAAGGACAAAGACTTAACGTCCATATATACTGGGATTTAAAATGCAACCTTCAATATGGAAAAATCACATTTATATGCCAAACGAACACAAGATCTTTGGTTGCATCTAGCGTATTAATTTATTCGACTTATATATGATGGTCCCATCTGATATTATTATGTAACTTTGATGTTTTGTTTTGAAATTGATATATAACAGTAATTTTTAATGGTAACATTAGTACGGGAGAGGAGAGGCAAATGTTGTTTATTGTTGCATAGGCAAATGCTGTTTAATTTAATCAACAGCTAATTTGAAGATGGATACAATGGAATATAATGTGAAAATTGTTTATTAGGGAGATTGAGATGGCATGTCTTGTTTGGTGTCATGAACAAGTTCATTTTCATAATGCTTGTCAAAATGGATGTGCATTTGATATTTAGGACAAGTAGGGCCAACACATTTGATGTGTTGGCACTGGAAGGGTAGCGGAGGGAGTCCGAATGGGAAGGGGAATCCCCACGGATGGTGCCCACCCCAACCGCTACCAGTACCTCCATTGTTTCTCGAATTTCCGCCACTACCTCCCCCATCACCTCCACCATAGCTAGGCACGTTTCCAGTAGTATCACCGCCTCCTCCACCGCTCACGCTAGGATTACCTCCACCACCGCCTCCTCCTCCGCCACCACCAGAACCATAATTTGGAATTTCTCCCCAACCACCTCCATCGCTTGTACCATGGCCATAGCTGGCACCACTTCCTCCACCGCCACCAGAGCCATAATTAGGGTTGCCTCCTCCCCCACCTATGCCAGGGCCATAAGTAGGACTACTTCCACTGCCACCACCGCCACCGCTACCAGAACCATAATTGGGACCTCCAACGCCACTATCCGCTCCACTGCTGCTACTACCACCTCCTCCTCCACCGCCACTACCCCAACCCCAACTACCAGAGCTGGGAACGCCACCAAAACCGGAGTCAGTAGGGGCACCACCGCCTCCTCCTCCACCGCCGCCCCAACCTCCTAGGATGCCGCCGGAATGAAGATCATCTTCATGTCTCAAAGCATGGTGGTCATCATCATGAGTAGATGATTTTTGTCCCTCAACTAATTCTCTTGCTTTTGGTGGGGGGTTAACTTTGTGAGTAGAGCAGATAAGTGCTAAGCTCAACAGAGTTATAACAATTGTGCAAGACACTTTTAACACTGCCATTTTTTTGTATATTTAGTAGAATATAATTATTAATACCATTGGTTATTATTGCTAGCTAATTACTTCATCAATGGCTTCAATTCATTATATATATAGAATTATTTAGCAGTAATCAATATTTCCAACAACAACGGTTGGGATGGTTAGAACATAAAGGCGTCACGGTTTGGAATTGCATTTAATCTTCATATTTTGATACATGAAATTCGTGTGAAAGATATAGTTAGAATTTGCTAATACAAGGGAGGAAATATATCGAAATATCATAATAAGGAATGTGCAAATTGAGTGGGTACCTTTTCTTTTAAAAGATAGAGTTATTTTGATATACTTTCCAATTAATAAAGAAGAGCAAAGAGGTTGGGATCAAAAAGATCGATCAAGATAAATTGGTATTGTACAGGGAAAAGTTGGGACTAAACTGGTCCTTGGGACCGGTCCGATCTTAAACCGATACTCTTATTTGAGTAATCTAAATTGAGGGAAGGACAAGACCAGGCCCGGACATGTGGTCTTTTATAAAAAGTCTAGACCGGGAACGGATTAGGACTAGTCTCATAATATAACATTAAAATATATTTTGTAACTTTTACATTAACACTTCTATTTTTTTAACATATTATTAAAATAGAAATACAATTAACTTATTAATATACAACTTAATACTTCATTTTATTTTTATAAATTTAAAAATATGTCATAACAAATTCAAATGTACAAGTTTATACTCAAAAATAATATTTTTTTATTTGATGTATTTAATATCTATCATCAACATGTAATAATTGAAGAAATTAGATAAAAAATAAGTAATATTTATACTTTTTAGTATTCTAAAAAACTAAAAAGTAATATTTTAAAAATTTTAAAAAATAGAGACCGTACCATACTAGGATCCGCCCTAGCTAGACTATCTGGTCCCAAAAAGTCTCTATTGTTTAACAAAGACCGGATAATTTTGACCAATTTTTAAAAAAGACCAAATCAATCTCGTCCTAAATAGTACTGATCTTTCTAAAAGACTAGTTTGGTCCGACTGGTGCGATCCTTTTGATCATCTCTCTTTTTCATGTCTCACAAAATCTCATCTCTTTTAAAATTATTTTATTTACAAATTTATATATTGAAAGAAATAGTATAAGTTACATTTTTTAAAAGTATATCAAAAGTCTACAAAACAAAGTATGATAATAATATTTTATTTTATCAAATTATTATTGAAAATATACAAATAAACAAAAATTAAAGAAAGTTGGGAATAATACTCGGTAATTGATAAGTGAAAATCGTACCGCTAATTGTATGGTATAAGTTGCAGAAGTATTTTAGAACATCTTTAAAGGGGATTACTTACGGAAAGTTCTTAACTTAGATAGAGTCGATTCATTAAGCAACTTTGTTGAAAAATGAAACAACTAGTTCTCCACATGTACTCCACATAAATTCAACATCAACTTTTTTAGTTTAAGCAACTTCTTTAAGCATCTTGCACTCAAGATGCGTTAAGGGAAGGAAAAATGCAAGAGTAATAAACAAAATAATTACAAAACTTACAAATTTATTATTTATGACTAAAGTCTTTGTGGTGCAATAATATCACTTTTTTTCAAATGAAAGGTCGCGACTCACAAGTTCAATCCCAGTGGAGGCGAGAATTCTCATTATTTCAATCTAAGTTGCAAAAGTATGTACAAACAAATACTACAATTTTAATAAATTTATTAGTATTAAAAATGCTTATTAATTAAAATAGAAAATAGCTTATTAATTATGAACATTAAGAAAACAAAATGATTTTGCATAATTAAAAAGATAAATTTTAGAAATGATAAATTTGTAAATTTTGGGAACTTTTTATGCTAGTCTAGCGTTTGTCTTGTAAGGGGACGGAGCCCTTTTGCAATTTTTCTCCACAGGCGACCCCAGTTTAAGCCCTAATTGCTTTTGAAAAATCCGGAATTAGCAGAATCCACCGCGTCGGAGTTCTGCGGTGGTCACCGTCGACACACAGCGAGTGGGAGAAAGAGAAAGAGAGAGAGAGAGAGAGAGAGAGAGGCAAAGGGAGAATAATGGGTGGAATTGTCAAGGAGGTGAAGTCGAAGGAGGAGCTTGGCAAGATTATCGCCGACGGGTCTCCGGCGGTTGTGCACTTCTGGGCCGCGTGGTGTGAGGCTTCCAAGCACATGGACCAAGTCTTCTCCCACCTCTCCACTGATATCCCTCATACTCACTTCCTCAGGGTAAAAGCTTTCCTCTCCGTCCCCTGATTATATCCATTTCACACGTTTAGCGATGTATATGGTTGAATTCATCTCTTGTTTCTGTTGTATTTGGTATTCTTGTGATGCTAATGCTAAATCGACTGAGAAATATTATATTTGCTGCCAGAAGAGAGCTATGGATCATATATCCACATTTGACTGTATATATGTTGCTACTGTATGTGTTCTATTCTTTTGATTTTTTTGTTCCTCTTGAATTGAAATTGGTTTCTTATACGGAGTACATTACTAGTAGTACAAAACTTGTGATTTAGCTATGGCTCTCACCCTTTGATCAGCCACACAAGAAAGTCTGCAGACTTTTAAGAGTATAAGATGTAAATTTAGATGATGTTTGTTAATAGTTTTCTTGTTACTTTTAAACGATGTTTTTTATCCATAAAATAAATATACCGAGTAAATTTTGTCTTCTGCTCTTTCTGTTATTTGGTATTAGCATTTGAATCTATTTTATTACCCTTTTTTGCTTTTGTGATCTTGTTGTCATGTTATTTGCTCTGCCGGGGGTCTCTTGGAAACAACCTCTCTACTCTCAGGTAGGGGTACGGTCTGTGCACACATACCCTCCCCAGACCTTAGTTTTGTGGGATCTTACTCAGTTGTTGTTCTTGGTATTAGCGCTGAATCTCTTTAATTGTAAGTTGTGAGAGTATAGAGTATTCATTTGCTTCACATTTTAAAAGTATCCACATTTGAAATTCGTCTGTATTTAAGTTGCCATTCCTATTTATGGAGTATTTTTTTGTTCATTGTGACTTTGAATCATCATTTTTTTGCGGTCAGTTGTTTCTGCACATGAAAATTACTTTGCATTTATTTAAACCAAATTGTACACTCTTCTTGATCTTTTTGGTTATTTAACCTCTTTCTATTTAAAAAATGGTTATGTAGCCTCGTTCTTTAAAAAAGTTGACACTTTTCTGTGGACCTGAAAATGGAAGGATCATATTTGAAATTTCATTTGCAACTTCTTTCTGTTGTTAACCTTCTTTTCTTCCCAAACTTCTCACACACAAACCCACTTAATACTCGCCTCTTGTAATGACAGGTTGAAGCTGAAGAACAACCCGAAATTTCAGAGGCATATTCAGTGTCTGCAGTTCCTTATTTTGTTTTCATCAAGGTAACATAAATTGGATGAGTTTTTACTTTTTTATTGATTGTTTCACTGTTTATTTCAGGTTATATTTTTCTTTTCATTTACTTTTATGGCTCACTTTTGTGAATAATTCTGTATGAGTGTATGATATATTGATATGTTTCAGGGAAAAGATTGTTATTAGTAATTGGACATGTAAATTGGTTTTGCTGTACTGTTCTGCCAATTATCGTATTCAGTTTTTTGTGTATGAATTCTATGAAAGCAAGTCATGGGCATGCAACTTACTTAAAATGATGAGTCCCTCTTCTATTTCCCCCCAAGTTTCTTTCCTTCAAATTATTTCCTACGTAGTATATTTTTTTCCCTACTCTCTTTGGTGAGCATTTTTTATTTTGCAAACGAATCCTTCGCATTTTTTTCGTATTCCTAAACACCATTTATTGCTATTTGTCATAAATGATTCTCTCCACAATATCTCGCTTATAAGGTTTCAGGCCCACATATATGTGCCTTTTTTTTAATTTAATTGTCTATTGAAGTGGCACAACATCTATTTCTCCCTCCAGACTTTGTATGCTTTTATTCCTTGCATGATGGGCTGCATTGCTATGTTCTTTTTCTTGTTTCTATTAGGATGGCAAAACCATAGATACATTGGAAGGTGCCAATCCTTCTGCTTTGGCCAACAAGGTTTCCAAACTTTCTGGGAGAATAACACCAGGAGAACCTGCTGCCCCTGCTAGCCTCGGAATGGCTGCCGGGGCAACCATCATTGAGACTGTACAAAATCTTGCCAAGAACAATACCAGTTATTCACATGTTGAAGCCCAACCACCCTCTGCTCTTGGTGATGATGGACTAAAAACACGATTGACACAGTTAATTAATTCCCACCCAGTCATGCTCTTCATGAAAGGAAGTCCCGAACAGCCTCAATGTGGCTTTAGCAAGAAAGTTGTTGAGATTCTGAAGAAAGAGAAGGTTGCTTTTGGAACCTTTGATATTCTAACGGACAAGGAAGTTCGAGAGGGGCTGAAGACATTCTCTGATTGGCCAACATTTCCTCAGCTCTATTACAAGGGTGAGCTTCTTGGTGGGTGTGACATTGCAACTGCGATGCATGAAAGCGGCGAACTGAAGGATGCGTTTAAGGATCTTGGAGCTGTTGAAATCTCCAACTCTCCTAAGGAACAACCATCATCTGGATCGGGCCTGAGTGCTGCACTAACAACCCGTCTGCAAAGCCTGATCAATTCAGGCCCAGTTATGCTCTTTATGAAGGGGAGCCCGAATGAGCCAAAATGCGGGTTCAGCCGCAAAGTAGTGGACATACTTAACCAGGAAAAAGTCGGTTTTAAGAGTTTCGACATCCTCACCGACGAAGAAGTTCGTCAGGGACTGAAAGTGTACTCCAACTGGTCAAGCTACCCTCAACTCTACATCAAGGGCGAACTCATTGGTGGGTCCGACATTGTGCTAGAGATGCAAAAGAGTGGGGAGCTTGCCAAGGTTTTGGTCGAGAAGGGCATTCTTGGAAAAGAAGAACGGTTGAAGGATTTGGTGCGTTCCTCGCCCGTGATGCTTTTCATGAAAGGTTCCCCGGACGCGCCGAAGTGCGGTTTCAGCTCCAAGGTGGTGAACGCTCTGAACGAGGAGGGGATCGAGTTCGGGTCGTTTGACATATTGAGCGATGGGGAAGTGAGGGAGGGATTGAAGACATTCTCAAACTGGCCGACGTATCCGCAGCTGTACTACAAGGGGGAGCTGATTGGAGGCTGTGACATAGTACTGGAGTTGAAGAACAGTGGTGAGCTCAAGTCTGCCTTGTCAGGTTAATGAGAATAATACATAGAAAGATGTATGTTTTGTTCGCCATTTTTTGTTGTTGTTATGTTTTTGGTGCAAGTACTGTGTAAGTTTATGACTTGTCGGTATGCTGTTACTAATAACTTGACTTTTTAAAATATTTAATTTCTTTGAGATTTTTAGGGTACCCTTTTTTCTTTCTCCCGACGGAGAGAATTGGTTAATTGGGCGGAGTAGTTGCAGGAGTCCTCCCGGGAAGTGCAAGCATCCGGGAAGTGCAAGCATTGGGAAGAGTAGGGATGACAATTCAATCCGAACCTGACGACTATAACATAAAATATTCGAATCCAAATTGAGAAAAAATATTCGAACTCAACTTGCTAAAGTGAAACATTGAAACTTGAACGTGGGCTGAAAGGGCCCTCGGGGATGAGGCTCATTTTTTTTTGAAACCTGAACGTGAACAAAGTCGGATCAGGTTCGGATCTTGAAATTTGCAAACCGTCTCCATTCTTCAATATAAAATTAGGAGTATGAAACGATGAAAAAAAACTTAGAAAAACTATCATTTCTCCAAGATGCTAATATGGGGTATTATTAAAACATATCTCACCGATGTTATTATTCTTTACAAATCAAATAACAAAAAGTGAGTGCAATACAATTTCATGCGTAATTATATTTTAATGACTGATAATTAAGTGGTTGATCTTGTTTAGAGGTTGAAAAAAAATACATGGAGTACTTTTTTTGACATTTTAATTTTGGAGCACATTTGATCAATCGCAAGTTACTTGACGAATACATTTGAAACAATAATAAATATTTTGAGAGAGAGAGATTACCTATATCAAAAAATATAGTTAAATAAATTTAATTTTTTAAAATAATTAAAAGACTCAAGACTCCCATTTCTAATGAACTTAATGTTGGGATTTTAAGCGCGTAAGATACCGAAAAATATTGAGAACACCAGAAAAATGAAAGAACAAACACAAGAAGAATATATGAGAGAAAAAATTATATTTCCACTATTTCAGGACAATATACAAAAAAACTCTCCCCTGTTTACAAGACTAAATTTCAGACACTCATAAACAGATCTTTCACATCCTATGCCCGGATGTATTTTCCCGAGTAACTAAAACCATTTACTCCCTACACTCACCCACACTCACCAAGACCCCTTGGATTTTCCCGGTGGTATTCTTGTGTAGAATTTCTCCCATGCTTCTCTCTCTACATTAGTGGTGTGTAAAACCCACACACACAAATACACCGTAGCCTCTCCATTTTAAAGGGCAAGGAGAACACAATTATTTGCCCCAATCAATTTGCTACAGGAGAGAACATAATCACATGCATACTTCCACCTTTTTAACTCCACTCATGGAGTACTTTTGCTTTCCCTTTATCAGGATCCTTTTTTTTCTTTTTGATTTTTCTTTTCTTTCTTTTTTTTTCTTTTGATTAATTAATCAAATTTCCCAACAAACTCCACCTTGATTAAATAATCAAAAAAAACTTTGTAGCTCCATCTCACTTCTCCGGTGAGATCACCGCTACTCCGAAATAAAAAATATCCTTGGCGCCATCTCAATCTACTCCACCGAGATCACCGCTGCCAACCTCAAAGAAAAAAAAATCCTCGTGGCTCCACCTTGGTCCAACCACCAAGATCACTACCACGTTGAAAAAATTTTCTTGGGACCCCATCTTGCTTAAAACCGCAAGATCTCTGTCACCCTTTATTGCTTTTGTAGCTCCACCTTGTTCAATACCACAAGGTTCTTGCCGCTTCCAGTTTTCATTGTACCTGTGACTCCATCTCAACGAATCCCGTCAAGATCCCTGCCACTACCTTAGCTCCCTAGCTAGAGTTTTAACCCTCCACCCCGAGCTAAAAAATATTACAACTCACCTTTGTTAACACTCTCTGAGACCACCCCTCTAGCAATTAGCTTCTTTCGATCTGCCCATCTTGCACCGCCGCAGCAACACCTGCGGAACACGCCGCCCGACCTCTTCTTGCCGGGAAGACTTTCGACACAAGACATAAACTGCAGTTTTCCACTCCGCTAGACCACTGATCTCCTCAAGTCCTGTTTCCGCACCATACTTCACAAAGCTAGCATGTCGCTTCGTACCCGGTCCTCATGCCATCCACTTTGTTCTTGAAGTCCCATGGTTGCCTTCTGGCCAAAACTGACCATTCCCTGGGTTCTCAAAATTTCTCCTTTTACCGCTTACAAATCCCTCCTGCCTAGCGCAACCAAGCTCTGATACCAATTGTTGGGATTTTAAGCGCGTAAGATGCCGAAAAATATTGAGAACACCAGAAAAATGAAAGAACAAACACAAGAAGAATATATGAGAGAAAAAATTATATTTCCACTATTTCAGGACAATATACAAAAAACTCTCCCCTGTTTACAAGACTAAATTTCAGACACTCATAAACAGATCTTTCACATCCTATGCCCGGATGTATTTTTCCGAGTAACTAAAACCATTTACTCCCTACACTCACCCACACTCACCAAGACCCCTTGGATTTTCCCGGTGGTATTCTTGTGTAGAATTTCTCCCATGCTTCTCTCTCTACATTAGTGGTGTGTAAAACCCACACACACAAATACACCGTAGCCTCTCCATTTTAAAGGGCAAGGAGAACACAATTATTTGCCCCAATCAATTTGCTACAGGAGAGAANTAAAACCATTTACTCCCTACACTCACCCACACTCACCAAGACCCCTTGGATTTTCCCGGTGGTATTCTTGTGTAGAATTTCTCCCATGCTTCTCTCTCTACATTAGTGGTGTGTAAAACCCACACACACAAATACACCGTAGCCTCTCCATTTTAAAGGGCAAGGAGAACACAATTATTTGCCCCAATCAATTTGCTACAGGAGAGAACATAATCACATGCATACTTCCACCTTTTTAACTCCCCTCATGGAGTACTTTTGCTTTCCCTTTGTCAGGATCCTTTTTTTTCTTTTTGATTTTTCTTTTCTTTCTTTTTTTTTTCTTTTGATTAATTAATCAAATTTCCCAACACTTAAAAATAAAAAAAAAGTACTCAAAATACAAGTGGACTTTTTTTTTCTACGTAGCAGCTGAGCGGGCAAGTAGTAGTAACGACGTGAAGATATAAGTTGGGAGCAAAAGTATAAGTTTTCAAATCTGGAAATATTTTTCATTAAAGTGGTATTTTTGAAAGTGTTTGTGGGAATTTTTCCAACAAATTAAAACCTGGGCTTTGGATCCACAAGCAAATTTAAAAGAGCTGGATTCAGCGGCTCTGTTCTTCATATTTCAATTTCAGCCCGTTTTTTTTCCTCCGGAGTTCAATCCCCTTTTCATCCTGTTCGGTTAGTCGGCTTCTCAAATGTCAGGTTTGTTTGTTTTCTTTCCTTCTCTAATTTCAATATTCAATGATATTTGTTTGTATGATATACAAATAATGCACTATTGATTGGCAATCGCTATTAGGGTTTGAAGTTTGGAGTACTGGATTTAAAAGCTGGGTTTAAGAACATTTTAAGTTGTGGGTGCCGTGCCGATTGTGTGCAAATTCAAAAATTCAGAATTCAGGATTGGGAAGTTTACAATTTGCGTGCAGCTAATAAAAACAAATTCAGAATTTTTTTTTTCAGAATTCAGGGAAAAAATTCTATTTTGATTAGGAACTGTCCAAAGAGAGTATGTATCATTTCTCAAAGATCCTAAAGATATATTAGGTCGTTGATTTTCTTCGGCCAGTTACACTTACACAAGAGAATGATCAAAAGGAATTTATTAAACATAAAATAGAGAGTGGTTAATATAAAACAGTTGAATTATTTTATTCAATGAATAAGTTGTAGTTTATCAATTTCATTTGTTAATTAACTGCAACTTGTTTAGTCCCTATCAATTTGTTGTTTACTTTTCACTCATAGTATACGTAGAGGCAGGGAAAGTTGTAATTCATGTTACTAGATCAAATACAAAGACATTAGATAATAATATTATCATAATCAAGGTAAATCGTTGTAGACTTATCAAAACATCTATAAGAGTATAAATCTAAAATTTAAAAATGTCGCCATTAAGATGTAGATTTAATTGTTTAAAAAACATTGTCTAACGATAAGAGCCTCAATAAGGAATGAAAAATATGAAACAAAGTAGATTTAAAAAGGAGAATATATAGAAACATGATAAGTAAATGAAAAATCACCAAAGAGGGGTAAAATATACTCCGTATTTCTTATATGTAACGTAATTTATCAATGGCTATTGTTCAGTTGTTCTATCATACAACGTGCTGATTTTGTTGTTGAATTTCTTGGGTTGGCCTCTGCAGCTCTAACCTCGTATCTGGTCAACCATCATCCGCGTATCCTACCTGTTATCTATCCACAAGTTTGGCATGTCCTTTCTTCATAATTGATCTTCTCGGAAGGAATTTGCCATGAAGTTTATCTCAATCTCTACCTACTTCTCAGTCTTCAACTTTAGAATCAGCAATAGCATTTTCTTCTCCACGTCCTCGTCTTTGTCATCATCTGCTTCAAATCAATTCGTGACCCATTTGCAGAGCAATGGGCCCAAATTTGAGAAATCCCTGATCTCAGTTAAAGCCAAATTGGATGCAACTTGTGTCACCCAAGTTCTCGAAAGGTTTTCAGTTGAAAACCCCCAAGTAGGCCTGAGATTCTTCATATGGGCGGGTCTTCAACCTTCGTACCGACACTCAACACACATGTATATGAAAGCTTGTAACTTGCTGAAGATCAATGAAAACCCTAAAATTGTTTCCGATGCAATTGAGGCTTATGCGTCAGATGAGGGATGTGGAGTGAGTGTAAAAATGTTCAGGGTTGTGTTCAATTTGTGCAGAGAGGCTAAAGATGCAGACTTGGGATTGTGGGTGTTGAGGAAAATGGAGGAATACAATTGTAGGCCCGACGTGATTGCTTATAATGGAGTGATTAGGTTGCTGTGTAAGAAAGGGGACATGGATGAGGCAATGGGGTTGATGAGAGAGATGAGGTTAATTGATCTCTATCCCGATATGGCCACTTATGTTATGATAATCAAAGGGTTGTGTGACGTGGGCAGGTTGAAAGAGGCTTGTGGGATGGTTAAGACGATGAAGGGGCATGGTTGCTTTCCCGGAACAGTGGTGTATTCTGCTCTTCTTGATGGGATCTCAAGGTTCGGCGATTTGGAGAGGGCAATGGAGTTGTTGGATGAAATGGAGAAAGAAAGTGGCGACTGCAAACCAAATGCTGTTACCTATACCACCCTGATTCAGGCATTTGTTGAAAAGGGGAATTCGTTAGAGGCAGTGGCTGTTCTAGACAAGATGGATGCTTTCGGGTGTAAGCCGAATAGAGTGTTGGTGGCCACTCTGGTGCAGGGACTGTGCATGGATGGGCATATAGAGGAGGCTCATAAGGTCGTGGACCGGGTTGGTGGGAGTGGTGGCATTTCAAATGATGTGTGCAACAGTTGTCTCGTGTTGTCTTTGTTTCGAGCGGGGAAGGTCAAGGAGGCAGAGGTTGTTTTCAGAAGAATGTTAGCACGTGGTTTGAAGCCCGACACAATCTCTTGTGAGACGATGATGAAATGGATGTGCTCTGAAGGAAGGAATCTTGTTGTATAGCCTTGAGTGCAGAATCTCGTGCCGTTGTTTTTTCTGTGATTGAATTCTTATGCTCTGATGAAACAAGGCGGCACACACGAGTAAGTTTTCTTCCCCTCATTCCTTTTGGTAGATGATAATGCAAACTTATATTGCCAATGTAGGAGAAAGAATCATTTTTGACAATGTTTTCTTACTTTCCACCCCTGCTGTCCTGTCCCATTAAGCTTTTAACACTTTTCTTTAGATGTCCCAAAAAACACTAATGAATATGTAGCTACCAACAGTTTTATCTCTTCTAAAGAATTTCTAACCACACGCTTTCTACGTTTCAACAACTTCCTTGAACTTCGTGAAGTCAAAGTGTCAAGAATTATATGGGACGGAGGAAGTATGTAGTTCATGTAGGGTCTCAATACAGCCTCTAATTGTTTTCAAAGAATATTTTTGTGTAGACTAACCCCAACGGAGTTGGGATTATACTGGTTTTGTCGTTATTGTAATGTGCAATTGATAATTCTTTGATGTTTTTTCCCTGCAGATTCGTTGAAAGCTTCATAAATGAGCAACAAAGCTTCATGTACATCTTCTTTTTTAATCCATCAAAATTCAAGTGGTGAAAATGTTGGAATCATACAAAAACTTCTAAAGAGAAAGAAAATGTTTTCTATTTGTTGAAGGATTGGAAGAAATAGGTGACTCAGAATCATTTCATCTCTTCTACTTCATCCGTTCTAAAATAGTTTTCTTGTTGTGAACTGGAATTTTTGTTCATCATAAATTAAAATATTTATACTCCGTACATAAAGTTAAGAGGTAAAGTCTAGGTAAATAAAGAAAGAAACTCTTCTCGTTGATGGAAGAGATGTATCTATCATATTTAACACTCTTAAGTATCTTTTTTACTACATAGAATGTTCAAAAAAAATGTTCACATTCCTTTAGGTAATGTTTGAGAATTCGAATTTATTTGAAGTTTCATATTTCAATTTCAATATCTGAAAGCTCATACTTTCAAATTCTAAATAATTCTTGAGAAGTTATAAAATTTTTATTTTAAAATTTACAAAGATGGTAATGGAAGCGGGTTTATATGTATGAAACTGTTGTTGCAAAAGAGGGGGTGAAGATCACTTTCTAATTGCAACTTTTAAATTTAAAAAAGGCGTGAACATGTAAATGACATGAAGAGAGGCGTGGTTCATAATTAAGTTTGTTTTGAATTAGAAAATTTTGGTTCAAATCTAAATTCAAATTCTTTAATTTCAAACAAGTAATTTAGATCAAAATCTAGATTAAAAATTCAAATTCAAATTTTTTATCACATCATTAAGTATTAAATTGAGTACTTCACATTAATTCTTTTTTCTTTGTATAAATCTCAAATAAATAATTTTATTTTTCTTTAAGCTCTGAAAAAGGAGATAAATTTAATTTGAGACGAAAAGAGTAATTAAATTTCAACAAAAATGTTAGGGATACACCAAAATATGTACTCTCAGGTCATGTTCTATTCACCTGATCTGATTAGTTCTGATTTAATTGGAATAAGTTCTTATCTGATCTGAATGTAATTATATTTAAAACTATTTTTTTATTTCATCCGACCTGATCTAGTTTGATCTAATCTAGTGATGTGATTTCAATAAGAACAAGTAATAAGTAAAAAAAAATAAATTGGAAATCTAGTCTGATCTGATTCCAATAAAAATAAGTAATAAACAAAAAAAAGTTGGGAAGAACATGACCTTGGTGTATCCCAAAGCCTCTCCACCACACAACTTAAATGTTAATTAAAAAAATTTAATAGTAGATGAATAACGTACGGTGAGAAATGATTGTGTAGAGAAATTTCAAACCACTCGTTTTTGAGGAGACAATTATGCCCAAAAAATGCAAAAACAGTGTAACACTATGAAAACTCCTTTTTTGGGTGTGGTTTATAGAATATTCCGAAAACGTTGTCTTTGGACAATTCTTTCTCTTGAAACACACGTCGGAGAATGTGAACATATGGCTATGGTGGGGGCCCCCCCATCCATGTAGTGGACACAAAAAACACACCACATCCATTAGGTGGACACTGGTCCCATGGCCGCAACTAATTCTGTCATCAGCTGCCTGACTTTGACAAACTCAAACAAACGTGTGAGTTTGTCGCATTGAAATCGTAGAAATGTTTCACACACATCCACTCAAGCTGTCTTTTATTAGCTGTCCCATTTCAACCTGACAGCCCATTGTTCTCACTGACATCATGTGACGCTCAGTCCGAGCGTCACATAGACAAGAACGAGAAAAAAAGAGTTTTATGAACTCGTGGTGTAGGAGACGGTGTACAAAAAGCATTTTTCATATCAATATAGAAACTAAGAAGCACATTTGCCACAACATAATTGTTTTATACAAGTGTACATATAGGGATTGGATGGAGACTAAAACAATAGCAGGCACATGAAGAAGCAACAGAAAAGGAACAATGTAATTCTGTTCAGGGACTTATCTGCCTGCAACTCGTGCCTTCTCAGCCTTGTCGGGCTACCATTCCCGCCGTGTAAGAGGTGGTGGTACGAATACAACCCTCCAGGGTTCCCCAACACACTACCAAGCACCATATCGCCATACATCTCCAAGACATGGGGGTTCAATCCGAGGTCGAATGGCACGGGCCTGGGACTAACACGATCTTGGTATGAAACCCGTGGAGTAGTGGGGATTGATAATGATTGTGGAGATGGCCTTGGTGGTACTTTCATCAGAGCTTCCTGGTCAGATTTAGGCACCTTCTTCCCACTGCCATAGAGAGGGACTACAGAGCTGAGTGACAATTCAGTCTTGCAAACTGGGCATTGCAGGTGATCGTCAGCATCCGAACGAGCCTGGACGTTAAACCACTCGTAGATGCAGGGCCAGCAGTAGAGGTGCCCACACAGCGTAACGACTGGGTCTCGTGCAAAATCCAAGCAAATGTTACAGTCGAAGCAAGCCTGAGTAGTCTTCTGACAGTCTTCTTCTACTGCAGCTGAGATGGATTTATGTTCGTTTCTGAAATGATGATCAACAGCCATGAAGAGGCGCTAGAAGATTTGTTGACACTAAGTTTATGCTGAAAAAATAATTCAAGAAGAAATGTATCAGTCAATAGAGATAGATAGGAGTGATGTATTTAAACTCTAAACCAGAATGATTGAAGAAGAAATGCTGATAATTGACCCAAAAATGAACAATAATGGAATAGATTCAGTACATGTATTTGCATTATATGGGCATATGGCTGATTTGTGATCCATCCATTATTTACTTAGTCCATTGAATCTCATTTAAAAATATTCTAAGTTCATCAAAATCATACTAATTTTTTGTACTCCCTATTTAGTAATGATTTATCACTCATTTTGATTACTACGGAGTAAATACTCATCATATGTTTTGCTTAAGACTATCCACAAATGGAAAGTTATAAGAACACAGATGGATTATATACAATGGATAATGGATAAGATCTGTTTAATGAATCGTAATGGATCACAAATGGACTGACTGTTTTCAATCCACCCATCATAAATTCATAATCTGAGGTGGAGTTAATTATGAAATGCATCCATTAATCACCCTTGACTTCAACAACATCAAACATGCTTACTGTCTTTGATGGCAAACCTCCATTTAAAAAAAAAAGCCTAATTTCTTATTTAACACTTCAAATGAAGAAGACATTGAGCTCGAATTATGCCCCAAAAACTGCCAAATCAAGTCCGTGATCGAATGTGAGAATTCAAATTTCTTCAAATAGTGATGAAAATGAAGACGATGAAACACAAATTCAGATTTAATCGACCCAATCACTAGAAACACTCCACATAAGCTCGGTAAATGGACTAACACATGGCATAATAAATGTGTAAAAATAGAGAGACAAAGTAAACCTAGAAACTACAAATACTCACCGAAAACGGAACGAGTGAGATTGATTAGCTTTCTGTCGAGATGAGCTTTAATGGCGGCTCTAATGGAGAGATCGAGAAAGTAAACGCTCTTTGTGGTTTAGATGGGGATCGGCTGGGTCTGAACAGAAAGCCTGAAGGGGATTATATAGCAACCGAAACACGTTCGAACGGTATTGGATAAGGATCAAGGGCAATGCTAAAAAGCCTACTACCCACGTTTTCCATGATAATAGAGACTAAGGTGAGCAAGGATCGAACCGAATCAACCGATCTCGATATTTTCTGAAAAATTGAGAATACCGAACTGAAAAATACTGAACCGATAAAGTACCGAAAAGAAACCAAATCGTACCGAACCGGACGGTCGGTCTGGTATTTGGGAACGGTACGAGGTTATTTCCCATATTGAAATTCCCGAACCGAACATACATACTAATATATTATAAAATAATAATCTTTTTATATTTTTTCATTAAATAAAAAAATTTATATAGACAATTCAATTTATTTTCATTATGTTTAAGTTGCACTTTAATAAGAGTTTTTTTATTTTTTGTAGATGAGTATAAGAATATTAACATATATTTGAAATAATACTTTGTTATCTCTCGTTCTCTTTAGTTTGTGAAATATAAACTAACTTTCATAAGCATTTCTTGCATTTTATTTTCTTATTTTTAAATTTTTTTTATCTTTCTTTGGTTAAATGTACATTTGATTTTTCAAAAATAAAAGGTTTTGTTACATTTTATGATGTAAACTAGGTACGTATATATTCATCCCGATTCATACCGAAAACGATACCGAACCATCCCGAACCATACCGAATCGATGCTTCGGGATCGGGATCTATACAACGTAAAATCTTATACCGAACCGAAATATTTGGTATGGTATCGGTACGAGCTAAATATTGTACCATACCGTACCACACTCACCCCTAATAGAGATAATTTTATACTAGCACATGCGATAATTATTTGTAATGTCCATAAATAATTATTTTTACTGTAAGTATAAAATTGTCTATATTATCATGCGTGAGGGCGTGGGAATTGTAACACGATTCAAGGATTAATAAGAGAGGATATAGACTTTACGACTAACTTAGGGTTGTTCTATGCAATTGATTGCAATAAATTCTAATCTGATGTGGTCTAAACTGATTGTAATGATGTTTAAAATTATTTTTGATTGGTCTGAAAAGATTCTAATCAAACTATGTAAATTATTTTCATCTATTTTATATGAAAAATAATATACAATTAAAAAATAAAAGTTACATACTCTCTCGTTCCATAAAACTCTTCTTCTTTCGTTTTTTTCCAATTACCTAAAACAATTCCACTTTCTATTAAAAAACCACTTTAACCAATACTATTTCATACGTTACTTATCACATCATACTTTTTCACTAATAACCAAATTATCACATCTTCTGATTTGTAAACTGGAGAGGGATCCATTGTAAATGACAAACAAAATTCACAACTAATACACCATTGTTATCTTCTCAAGCTCTTCTTCCCCTCTTTTTCCCCTTCTTTCATTACCATCCTTCATTTGATTGTTAATTAGATTTGACCTTTTATGTCGGATGAATCGGAAAAATTTATTTCCATAATTTTATTCAAAAAAAATTACAGGTCAAGTTCAGTATAAACGATGAATATCATCCTAAAGACCTTCATAATCGATTAAATTATAAAATGAGAGAAATTAAATTGATCTTTATCATTTCGTAGAAAAGGATAGACAGTTACCCGACTCCATTCTAGAAATGACTCCTTCCATCTTGGAGTATTTGTCCATTTCTTACTTTTTTCAGTGAAAATTAGTAAAATTTGAGTCTAGATTAAAAGAAATGCTATTAGATATTGATACAACAGTATTTTTATTAGATTTATTATATAAAATATTTTAAAATATTATTTTATTTAATTAATATAGAATATATATTTTATTTAATTATAAATCAAAACTTGGAAATAGTTAACTGAAAAAATTTAAAACTAAACAAATAATGGGGAGGGAGGTAGTATGAAATTATAAGCATGGCGGGCAGCCTTGAACTCTGGACCCACACGAATCCTGAAGAAGTTCTAGAACTCATACTATTCCAACTTCCAAGTTTTACATTCCGTCATTAGTGGCGCATTTAATAATTGGGTTTCGTTAAATGCTCTTTAGCATTTTTTTTGAAAATTGGCGCATTGATAATTCTATTGAAGCATATTTTTAACTTATTGAAATATCAAGAGTTACTTCCTCCGTCCCACTATATTTGTCCACTTTCATTTTTGCATACCATTCAATACACTTCTTAAATCCATTTTATCTTGTAATTTGTATATTAAAAAATTATAAAAATTATATATTAATAATCTATATGTTAAGACAAATCAAACAAGATCACGCATGACTATATTTAGGCTTACACATTGAGAGAATTTGATGAGTCAAAGTGCTTAGATAAACAGTTCCAAAAGTCAAAAGTGGATGAATATAGCGGGACGGAAGGAGTATTATTTTTACTAGGGATTGAAGTTGTGATCACTCATTTAAAATTTTGATACGGAGTATAAGTTAACGTTGCACGACTAACATTTTAAATATAAAATTATTTTATTGTGTTAATATTTAAAATAGTAGAATCAACAAAATATCAATATCAATATTTTTATTTAAAAACAGAGGAATATTTGACCAAAAAATAGGTGGGAAAATATTATGGAAATGTTATGTACATTTAATGTATTATTTATGGAAATAATTATACATTAAATGTAATGTGCATGAAAATTTTACTGAAATGTGGTGTGCGTATAGTTATGTATTTATAAAAAAATTTACGAAAATAATAATATATTATTATAAAGGAACTGAAATATAATGACAATGACAATATTATAATGAAAATATAAATAATAATAATAATAATAATAATAATAATAATATTAATATAAAGCTAATATAATAGAGACAACATTTCCATATATATGCTTTTATTGTTATTTACGGAAATGATAGTATAGAATATATATTAAAATAATATATTATTTTAATATTGAAAATAAACAATATTTACATATATACATACACACACACACACACATATATATATATGCATTTATTATTATATACAAAAATAATACTATTCCGTTCCAGTGTATTTGTCCAGTTTGACTTTTTCGAGTCAAATTGGACCAACTTTAAACTCCAATTACTCTCAATTTATATTGCATATTAGCATAAAGAAATACAATTTTGAAAGTTCTCGATACGATAAATCCAATAAAGTCATTTTTATGTTAAAATACATTACATTTTTTTTATTAAATTGAAGCTCAAAGTTTGTTCAGTTTGACTCGAAAAAGTCAAATTGGAAAAATACATCGGGATGGAGGAAGTAGTGTAGTATGGAGTATATGAAAATAATATAATATTTTAATTTGATATAAAAAATAATGTCAGGTAAAAATAAAATAAAGAAATAATATAGACTACTATTATAATAGAGGCTACATTTATATCCTTTATATATATATTATTTGAGACTCGTGCTCACAGAATGTCGACATGTGGCGGGTCTACTTGGCAAGTTTTTTATGAGTCATCCGCCACTTTTGAAGAGTTTAATGACTTGGCACTTTTATATTAAAATATATAAAGATCCAATTCTAATTAATATGCCTAATATATACGGAGTACCTTATACGGCGACTAGAATATAATTACGAAGTAGAAAAATAAGAAGATAATTTGGATGAGTAATTTTAAGTACTGATAATATATGTTTAATTTATTTTTATGTAAATTAATATTTCCATTGAATAATAATAATAATAATACATTTAAGTTAGAACAAATTGAAAAGGTTAAAAAAGTATCAAAATTACTTATTTTGACTTCTACCTCAATACTTCTCCCTTTTAACTATTATTGTCATTTGAGTTTACTTTCATCTTTTTTTATTGTGTATTCTAACGTCTAACATTTGATAATTTTAAAAATAATTAAAATTTTGATTCTAGGCATTTTTTAACTGAGAAAATTATAATATCCAAAGTGGACACATAATCATATTGTTTAATAGAGAGAGAATCGTGAGTATTTCTTTGGTGCACCTTGAGTGCGTATCATTTTTGTGGACCTTCTCACATAAAATATATTTTTTTAATTTTTTTATTTATAAAAACAAATGCTTATTTTAGTAATAAAGAAATACTTATTTTGCTCATATGTACGTCTATGGTACACCTTAAGTCCACCATAGAATTTGTCGAGAATCATTAATATGTTTAAAACGAAATTCATAGATTGAAATAAGACTTTCAATGCGTTAAACCAACGATAATAATTTTAGAATTATTGAAGATATTTTTNTTGTTTAATAGAGAGAGAATCGTGAGTATTTCTTTGGTGCACCTTGAGTGCGTATCATTTTTGTGGACCTTCTCACATAAAATATATTTTTTTAATTTTTTTATTTATAAAAACAAATGCTTATTTTAGTAATAAAGAAATACTTATTTTGCTCATATGTACGTCTATGGTACACCTTAAGTCCACCATAGAATTTGTCGAGAATCATTAATATGTTTAAAACGAAATTCATAGATTGAAATAAGACTTTCAATGCGTTAAACCAACGATAATAATTTTAGAATTATTGAAGATATTTTTTGAAAAAATGCACATGCAATGTTGACTACTTAAGTAAATTGTTTTTGGGGAAGCCTAATATAAATAAATAACCTTAGATATTTGAAGAAAATTATACTACATCCGTCCCATTAAATTTTTCAAATACAAAGAAAGGCGTCCCAAAAACTTTTCAAATTAGAAAAAAGGCACACCCTAAAATCATTTATCCTACACTTTATACCTTATTACCTTATTATAAAGTAAAGGAAAAGTTTAAAAATAATATCAAAATTATATATTCTTAAAGGAGTTCAGTGTTATGTCATTTCCAGATGATAGTCTTCTTAATAGATTTGAAAATAATTTCTTGGTTTAGAACTTGAACTATGACAAAGAAAAATTGTCATTTGATTTTAGAGGATATTTATCTACGATGAATGAAGATCAAAGAAAGATATCTGATGTGATAATCGAAATCTAATATCTAAAAGAGGAGGTTTCTTTTTTATATATGGTTACGGGAGACTTGGGAAAACATTTATATAGAAACCAATGTCTACTTTTCAAGAACGAATCGTATGTAAGGCTGTTTTGAATGTTGCATCCAGTGACATTGCAGCATTGCTTTTGCATGGTGGAAGGACAGCACACTCGAGATTCTCAATCTCTCTGGCTTTAACTGAGTGCTCAATGTGTGCTATCAAACAAGGGGGGTCCGAAAGCAGAATTAATCTAACAAGCAAGTGGAATCATATGAGATGAAGCATGTGTGATGAATAGATTTGTTTTTGAGGTATTGGATCACACAATGAGAGAGATATTGAGGTTCTACAATAATAACTCTAGAAATGAACCATTCAGAGGAAAAATATTAGTACTCGAAAGTGATTTTTGCCACTTCCTTCCAATTTTACCAAAGCTTCGAGAGAGAAAATTATAGGTGCTACAGTGATTTCCCCAAAATAGAGGTTGTATTGTAAAGTTTTTACGTTGAGCAAGAATAAGGTATTGCATTTATCTATGTCCTCTTACCTAGATAGGGATACACAAGCTTTTTCTGATTAGATAATCAAAATTGGAGATGGAAAGCTTGGTCAAGTGATTGGTGGAATTGCTGACGTTAAAATTCTGACTGGATTCTTGATTCTTGACATAAGTTATCCTCCCAAGAGTATAGTACTGGAATTCAATTATCTGACGTTATTGGAGAATATGAAAAAATATTCCTTTTTTAGGATTAGGCACCATTAGCACCCACTCTCGAAGTTGTTGAAATGATAAATGAGTTTGTCTTATTCCTCATTCTCAGTAATGAAAAAGGAGTAATTGAATTATGATTCTTAATGGCAAGCAGATGCCAATGTAGGTGTTGATGCTTATTGGATAACATTTGAATTTTTGAATGAAATCAAATGTCCAGATGTTCGGGGATCCCAAACCAATTCAAAAAATAGTTTTGAAAAAAAGTGTACTGATTATGTTATTTGGATTGTATAATGGTACAAGATTAATTGTTGAAGATGTACGAAAAAATGTTAACCGTGCAATCGTGGTTTCGAGAAATCGAGACGGGAAAAAGGTTTACATACCTCGAATAAATTTGGTACCACATGATCCGAGGCTACCCCCTAAAGTTTCAAAAAAGACAATTCCCAATAGTTTTATGTTTTGCTATGACTATTAACAAAAGTTATGGTGAAACATTATCTTTTGTTAGATTATTTTAACTAAGTCAGCATTCACTTATGATTAATTTTATGTTGTTCCTTCACGAGTGAAGAAAAATACATAATTAAAAATGTTTATTTTAGATGACAATAGAAACTCTTGCAACCATACCAAAAATGTTGTATACTCTGAAGTGTTTCAAAAATTTGGATTTTAATAAGTCTTTGTTTTGTATATACTTTCAATTCTTCAAATATTATTTATTCTATTTTGATGTTGATGTATATATAGTATTAAAAATCATGTAAGAAATTTATTTTATTTAATCCACAAAAAATAATACATGAAAAAAAGAATTGAAAAAAATTTTGTTC
>OOIL02003702.1:1639775-1720215 GCA_900332095.2 Cuscuta campestris
AGAAATCGAGACGGGAAAAAGGTTTACATACCTCGAATAAATTTGGTACCACATGATCCAAGGCTACCCCCTAAAGTTTCAAAAAAGACAATTCCCAATAGTTTTATGTTTTGCTATGACTATTAACAAAAGTTATGGTGAAACATTATCTTTTGTTAGATTATTTTAACTAAGTCAGCATTCACTTATGATTAATTTTATGTTGTTCCTTCACGAGTGAAGAAAAATACATAATTAAAAATGTTTATTTTAGATGACAATAGAAACTCTTGCAACCATACCAAAAATGTTGTATACTCTGAAGTGTTTCAAAAATTTGGATTTTAATAAGTCTTTGTTTTGTATATACTTTCAATTCTTCAAATATTATTTATTCTATTTTGATGTTGACGTATATATAGTATTAAAAATCATGTAAGAAATTTATTTTATTTAATCCACAAAAAATAATACATGAAAAAAAGAATTGAAAAAAATTTTGTTCGGCCCCGTGCATGGCACGGGTCAAAATACTAGTGTATATATATGTGTGTGCGCGCGCGCATTGGTAAAAAAAGGGAGTATTTTTTCAACAAAAGAGAACAAAATCTAGGCCTTGTTTGGGAAGAACGTTTTCAATTAGCGTTAGCGTTTTGGATAAAATTTTAACGGTGTAGATTAACCCTGAAAACGCTAACGCTAAAGGCTACCGTCAGATAGCTTTTTCAAAACGCTAACGCTGATGCCAAACGGGGCCCTAAATCAAATAAGAAATCTTTTTCTTTGGTAAAAAAAGGGAATATTTTTATATTCAGGGAGTATATATATGTTTCATTAAATGGAGTAAATGGAATAAGTATGGAGTAAAATAAAAAAAAAGAAAGAAAGAAGATAGCGTGTGATTTTATTTTTGGAAAAATAAAGAGCCTGGGTAAACTGTAAAGTAGAGGTCTACTCCGAGCAAACAGTAGTGGTCACTGCCGGGTGGACTCCATGGCCGGAAGAAAACGGTTGAAACGCGCCGCAACCGCATTTGAAGAAGAGCCGGCGGTCGGAATCGATCTGGGAACCACTTATTCCTGCGTTGGAGTATGGCGGCCACAGCACAACCGTGTTGAGATCATCCCCAACGATTTAGGGAACCGTACGACGCCGTCATGGGTTGCCTTCACCGACGTCCAGCGCCTTGTAGGCGAATCTGCCCAGAACCAGGCCCCCATGAATCCCTCCAATACCATCTTCGGTGCGTTTTTTTTTTTTTTGCTTAAATAAAAGTTTTGATTCAATGTTTTGGCATGAATTGCATTTACTCCGCACAAATAATTCAACTTTTTGAATTACATATCAACATAGTACTCAAAGAGAAGCTCACTAGCTTTGAGTTCCCTTTTTAAGTTACTTTCCCCACTAATTAATTTTCTGTTGTTACCAAAAATCTATCAAATAGGGAATGTGATTCGCTTGGTAGGGAAGGTCATGTGTGGCTTATTATGCATTGGTTTTATATGAATGACAGATGTGAAGAGGCTGATAGGCAGAAAGTTTAGTGATGTAACGGTGCAAAACGACTTGAAGCTCTGGCCTTTTAAGGTCATCCCTGGCACCAATGGCAGTAGTGGTGGTGGAAAGAAACCAATGATATCTGTCACTTACAAAGGTGAAGAGAAGCTATTCGCCGCTGAGGAGATATCTTCAATGATCCTCCATAAGATGAAGAGTATTGCTGAGGCCTATCTAGGCAAACAAGTCAAGAATGCTGTTATCACCGTTCCTGCCTACTTCAATGATGGCCAGCGCCAAGCAACAAAAGATGCTGGTTTCATTGCCGGGATTAATGTGCTGCGCATCATCAATGAGCCCACAGCTGCTGCAATTGCCTATGGTCTTGACAACAAAATATCCAAAAGTGGTAGTTCTGCTTCAAAGAACATACTGGTTTTTGATCTCGGTGGTGGGACTTTTGATGTCTCCATTGTTACAATGGAGAAGGATATGTTTGAAGTTAAGGCAGTTAAAGGGGACACCCACCTTGGGGGAGGAGATTTCAATAACAGGATGGTGAGCCACTTTGTAGCTGAATTTGAAAGGAAACACAAGAAAGACATCAGTGCAAATCCCAGGGCTCTAGGGCGCTTAAGAGCAGCTTGTGAAAGGGCCAAAAGAACCCTCTCTGCAACTACTGAAACATCTCTTGATATTGAGTGTCTATTAGAGGGCATCGATTTCTCTTCAAACATCACTCGCGCACGGTTTGAGAAAATGAATTTGGATCTGTTCAATAACTGTATTGAGCTAGTTGAGAATTGTTTGAAAGATGCCAAAATGGAGAAGAGCCACATTCATGACATTGTTCTCGTTGGTGGGTCCTCCCGTATCCCAAAGGTTGAAGAATTGGTACAAAAGCTCTTCTCTGGAAACAAGTTCTATAAGAGTATAAACCCAGATGAGGCTGTTGCCTGTGGAGCAGCTTTTCATGCTGCATCTCTCACCGGTGCCTGTTTGGGTGTGAATAAGGATGTTGTCCTTTTGGATGTTGCTCCATTATCTCTTGGGATTAGGCTGCAGGGAGGTGAAATGTCTGTTGTGATTCCAAGGAATACCCCCATCCCTACAAAGAGGACAAAGCACAATTACACAAATGCTCATGACAATCAAACATCTGCTTTGTTCTCTGTGTATGAGGGAGAAATGCCAATAGCAAAAGACAACTATTTCTTGGGAGAATTTTCCCTCCACAACGTTCCTCCAGTGCCCAGAGATGTTGCTAAGTTTGATGTTGATTTTAAAATCGATGCCAATGGCATCTTGACTGTGTCTGCAGTGCTGACGGGTAGTGACAATAGGGACCAAATCACCATAACCAATCACAGCGCTAGGTTGTCGAAGAAGGAGATCGATCGGATGGTGAAGGAGGCTGAGGAGTACAAGGCTCAAGATGAGGAGCGCAAGAAGGCATCAGTGGCTAAAAATGCATTGGAGAATTACATTCACCACTTGAGGGGCACGTTGAGTAAATTTGGATATAGGGTTGAGACGAAGGACAGAGTAATTCTGCGAGAAGCAGTTGAGAAAACAGTCTGTTGGTTGGAGTGGAATTACCTTCTCGGCGATGCTCTCAAGTTCGAGGAAAAGATGAAGGAGCTCGCAGTCATATGTGAGCCTCTTATTACAAAGATGGTGGAGTCTCGGCAGGGAAGTGTCAAGGTTGAGATCATTGACATAGACGACTGACTAGTGGGCACTGAGATGAATCCTGAAACTCAGTTTTATCAGGTTCAGATTATGGCATGTTCTAAACTTTTTGTTAGGCAGTATACTTAAACTTTAGTTGGCTAATGAATCTTGAAACTCGTTCTTGTTTCGCAGTTGTGGTCTTTTGATTTCTCTGGTGCAGTACGCAAGAACTTCACCGGAATTTTGTACATCCATGTAACGAACCCCTTGTTAATTTTATGCTTAAATTGCTAATCTTGGTTGCACCTCCCCGAGTTTTAGTCCCATTTTATGGGTAACATTCCATCGTGTTGTCTTCATTTCTGCTTGTTCTTTGTCCAATTCTACTGATGTTCCCTTGTATGATTCTTTGTGACTCACTCTCTCTTAACATATCTCAGTTGTTTAATAGAAAACCCTGGATCCTAAGTTGAACAAGCATGTTTCCCCTTATTGTCATTGAATACATTGTTGCATGTATTTTTCCACATTCCCTTGCTTTCCTAAAACTAAGTGAACAACAACAACAACAACAACCCAGTTAAATCCCACAAGAGTAGGGTTTGGGGAGGGTGTGTGTACGCAGACCTTGCCCCTACTCGAAAGTAGAGAGGCTGTTTCCAAAGAGACCCCCGGCTCAACATCGAAAGTTGCAGTGTTTGACTAACTGCTACTTCATTAATTAAAGAAGCGCAGATAGTTTAGAGATCCATTTTGATTTATTCCATCACACCCCAAAGCCAAAAATGGTGAAATTTTGACTCCATCAGAGATGATGGAAAAGAATAACTTTATCTATGGTCTGAACTCTGATGGTCTTCTANGTTGCATGTATTTTTCCACATTCCCTTGCTTTCCTAAAACTAAGTGAACAACAACAACAACAACAACCCAGTTAAATCCCACAAGAGTAGGGTTTGGGGAGGGTGTGTGTACGCAGACCTTGCCCCTACTCGAAAGTAGAGAGGCTGTTTCCAAAGAGACCCCCGGCTCAACATCGAAAGTTGCAGTGTTTGACTAACTGCTACTTCATTAATTAAAGAAGCGCAGATAGTTTAGAGATCCATTTTGATTTATTCCATCACACCCCAAAGCCAAAAATGGTGAAATTTTGACTCCATCAGAGATGATGGAAAAGAATAACTTTATCTATGGTCTGAACTCTGATGGTCTTCTAAAAGGAAAGTTCAGATTACAATATTTAACTGAAGTTAATTTCAACTCAGTTTTTTTTCAAATTTGTATCCAACAAAAAGTAAAAATTATATATTTAAAAACTATTTCAAAAGATCCGTAAAACTAGAGGTGAGACATGACTATATTATTTTATCTTATGAACAACAAAAGTATATAAAGAAAGTGAAAAAAGTTTGGTCATGCGAATAATTGTTCGAGTCTTTGAGGCAAAACTAATACTCCCTTAGGGTATTTTCTAATGTAATTCCAATTTCTTCTATCACAAATTTTTTGTAGTTTCTTCTAATGTCTTACATTTTTCTAAATCTTTCTAATTTCCTCCACTAGAAATACATACAGACATACAGTCCTATGCATTCTTCCCTCCTGCCCATTTCTAATAGAACAGGTAAGTTGTTCCTCATTTGTCAATTTCCTATTTGTTTTCATTTTTTAATAAATCTTATTTATTTCTTCTTGTATTCATTTCTGGCTTCATTGATTCCAGATCGTTTGACATTGATGAATATATTGAGCTTGAATGTATATTTTACAAATTGAGAACAACTTGCTCATTTAGATTAGTGTTCTTGAAGTTCAATGTTCCAACAAGGCAACAAGATTTGCTCATTTTAACATATCACCTTTGACTTTGTAAATTAGTCTCTAGTGGTATGTTTGGATCCCGGAAAATGCTAGGGAAATGGGGAAAAGGCTAAGAAAAGATATTTTATTTGGTTATGAAAAAACTCTAAATAATGTATAAATTTTTATGTGATTAGTATTTAAAAAAAATCTACCGCTAGCTCTTATTCGTCATGCAATGAAGATCTGACTCTCTACTGCTAGAGCCTATCTTCACAAAATTGCTTCTGCCGGCTCAATTCTAATACATGTGCTCCAATTTGCGTCTTGTTACCGATGATCAACTTGCGATGGGATATTACAAATAATAGATGTATTTTGGAAATAGAATATTACTCCCTCCGGTCCTAAAAACATGGGAGTTATTGATTTTTAAGAGATTTAAGGGAAGTGTATTTTGGTATTGAATTTCCAAAAAAGTCCTTTGATGTGATGGATAAAAGTAGAATTTGATGGGTAGATTATTAGTAAAAAAGGTATGGTGTGATAGGTAGGGTATGAATAAGTAAGGGGTAAAAGTGACTTTTTAATAGAAATAGGAAGTGTTTTTTGGGACGAATGAAAAAAGAAAGGAGAAAGATTTTCATGGACAGAGGGAGTATTATTTATTATCTTACTTATTCTATTGTTACTATAATTTTATCCTACTTAGATTAAAATTCTTTCATGTAATTTCTATATATAGAGATGCATTCTTCATTATTTAATAAGACCAATTATTATCAAATTGTATCAGAAAAATATTGATACATCTCCAAACTGAAAAAAGATATTTTACCTCTCCGTTTCCCTTCACCTTTAAAACGGAGGGAAAATATATTTAATAAGTAAATTTGAAAGTTATGAGATATGCCTCTTCATTTGCCTTGTTCCTTGGAGTGGCTCCAACCCCCTACTTAGATTTTTTTTAGGTAGGAAACAAAATAAAAGTAGAAAATTTGGAAGAAGAAAATAAATATATTTTCCCTCCTCACATGTTTGGATATTTTAGAGTTGAAGAAAAAAAATCTATTAATTTACCTCATAAGAATTTGGAATTGTTTACTACACCCTTTGTCCCAAAAAATGACCTTTTCATTTCTTTTTTGAGACATCTAAAAAAAGATTCATCTTTATAGTTTTTGATTTTTTTTTGAGACTCGTAATATTTCTCTTCTATTGCATTTCTTTTAATTATACAATTTTACTCCCAAGCTACCTCAACAAAAAGTGCACAGATCTAAGCCTCCAGACTCCAACACATTACCATCTACTCCTAATCTAACATACAGTACCACAAGGAAGCAAAATTATAAAAGTAGATCAAACATAACAACTTCCCTTAGCAGTTAAGAATGTACAAACATGAAATCTGATCACTTGGATAGTCTCCTCCTCTAATATTAGAGTGTTTACTAGTATCACACCCGTGCGTTGCACACCTCGCATTTATATCATTAAATTATATTTGGATCATTATTGAAGAATAGAAATTAGTATACAATATATTATAAAGTTCAGTCTTTTAAAGGATTGAATATAAAAATTTTATCTTTATCACAGTGGAATAAGCAATACTAATATTTAAAAAAATTAGTAAATTACATTTATTTTACAACCTCATAATAAATGTGAAAGTTATTTTTTTATTTATTGAACATCTTTTGAATGAGTTTAAATTTTTAAATGGATGACATTTTGCCCATTATTAAATCTTATTATGTTTGTCCTTACAAAACAATTGTTATTCAAGGTTATTTGAATTCTTACCATTTATAGATAAGTGTTTTTTATTTTTCATTTTAGTTTATTTCATCAATTGATTTATTTCCATTTAAAAATATGTACTAAAATATACTATGTTGAATATTTATTTCTTGCCATTTTTAGATGGGTGTTTTTATAATAAAATATATGTTTCATCCGTTGATTTATTTCCATTTATACTAAAATTTACTATGTTGAATATTTATTTCTTGCCATTTTTAGATGATGTTTTTATACTAAAATACTTAATTTTACCCGTTGATTTATTTACATTTATATTAAAATTAACTATGTTGAATATTTATTTCTAAATATTTTCCAAAAATAAACCCTATTGCAAGGCTATTTACTAAACTATTTATAAAAATATATACTAAAGAAAAGACGCCTCAATGTGAGATAAGGATGTCATTTTTGGAGAAAAAAAGACAGTGAAGGTAAAAGTTTGAGAAAAAAGCCAATAAGCACCAGCACAGAGAAACTCCCCATAATAAGCTCATTATATAATAAAAAGTCCATATATAACAAATTTTTCTAAGATAAATATATACCTCTCAATATATAATAAAAAGCATATATATAAAGAAAAATAAAAATATGAATAATATTATTCATTTCCCTCCTAGAATCTTTGACCGTGATTAATAAAAATATTTATATTTATTTATTTATTAAAATTCATGTATAACAAATTTTCCTAAAATAAATCTAGACCATCCCTAGAAACTTTGGCCGGGATTAATAAAAATATTTATATTTATTTAATTATTAAAGTCCATATACAACAAATTTTCTTAAAATAAATCGAGACCACCCCTGAAACTGTGATTATGATAAATAAAAATATTTGTATTTATTTATTTATTTATTAAAGTCCACATGGAACAAATTTGTCCTAAAATAAATTTAGACCACCCGCTGTAATTAAATAATGATGGTGCCAATCTCCATATATAATAAGCTCTTTATGTAATAAAAATCCATATATAACAAATTTTCCTAAGATAAATCTAGACCTCTCCATATATAATAAAAAGCATAGATATAATGAAAAATAAAAATACGAATAATATTATGCATTTCCCTCCTAGAACCTTTGACCGTGATTAATAAAAATATTTATATTTATTAATTTCTTTATTAAAATTCATATATAACAAATTTTCCTAAAATAAATCTAACCATCCCTAGAAACTTTGACCGTGACTAATAATAATATTTATATTTATTTATTAAAGCCCATATATAATAAAATTTCCTAAAATATATCTAGACCACGCCTATAAATTTTGACCGTGATTAATAATAATATTTATATTTATTTATTAATTAAATTATTAACTCCACATATATAAAATTTTCCTAAAATAAATCTAGACCTCTCCATATATAATAAAAAGTTCTAACACGTCTTTATTAAAGTCCATATATAAAAACTTTTCCTAAAATAAATCTATACCACCCCTAGAAACTTTGAAAATGATTAATAAAAAATATTTATATTTATTTATTAAAGCGCATATATAACAAAGTTTCCTAAAATAAATCTAAACCACCCTAGAAATTTGACCGTGATTAATAATAGTATTTATGTTTATTTATTTATTAAATTCCATATAAAGCATTTTTCCCTAAAATACATCTAAATCTCTCCATATATAATAAAAAGTCAACACATCCATGGGCGAGAAATTGGTCAAAGAATTTCCCTCTTTTTAAATAAAGTATAGATGTGAAGTAAGGGGTTTCTGGCTCTCCAAATGAAATAGGCACATGCAGCAAGAACAACAATCATACTTAGTCTGCATTTAGCCGGGTTAACTCTTTTCAAATTGTCAAAGATATCTCCAATCAAATTCGCCTCAAATTTGTAGTGAATCAACTAATTAATCCCCAAGTACACTTTTTATATATATGACAAGTACACATAGGATGTTGGCAGTCTTCATTATTAGATTTGCAGAGAAAACCGAGGGTATCAATAAGGATGTATCTACTGATCTTTTGTTTAGTCTGCAATCTATCCTTGCAAATCAACCATAAGATAAACTTATGCTTATGGATAGTAAGCTTATTCCAAACAATCTGAGTCCAGGTAGGTGACTCTTTTTGTCCCATAAGCCATTGGTATCTAATCTTGGGGTATATGGGATGTGTTTGTCCATAGCAGTAAATTTCTCCCTGGTTTTAAGAAGTTTCTTCGAGTAAAAGCATGAGTCTATCTTGGTTGGACAATCCTAAATGGTATTATCTCTGAATATATCTTATATGGACCCACTTGATCCACAAGATATCTTTCTTCAAAGCAATGCCCCAAATCAGATTCATAATGCAAGCTTTGTTCCACCACACAAAATTTTTAAACCCCAAGCCTTCATTATTCTTTGGGATACAGATATCATCCCAGACAGCTTGTGGGACTTTGTTGTATTCAAGAGAGGAACTCCACAAGAAAATTCTGTACAGAGCTTGGATCTTCTTCATCACTTTTGTAGGGATTAAAAAGAGCTTGCTTCAAAAAATAATAATCCCATAAAAAATAGTATTGATCATATTAATTTTTCCAGCATATGAGAGGTGTTTAGATGACTAAGAAGTGATTTTGGTAGCCATACTCTCAACTAATCTATCACATTCCTTATTACTAATCCTGGATGAGGTGAGTGGGGCGTCCTAGATATCTCAATGGAAGAATACCTCTCTTCATGTTAGTAATGTGTAGGATTTTCTCCTCTAGATCCTTAGAAATTCCCCAAAAAATTATCTCTGATTTTGATTTGTTCACAAAGAGGCTTGTAGTACACTTGAAATGATCCAAGGTATGCATTATTCAATTGACAGATTTCTCCTTAGCTTTACAAGTCACAATCAGATCATCAGCAAACACAATGTTTATAAGATTAACAGACTTGCAAAGTAGATGAAATGTGAAGTTCTCCCTCTTAAAAAAGTAACGGAAATCCCTAGTAAGGTATTTCATAATAAGATAGGAGAAATGGGATCACCTTGCCTTAAGTCCTTTCTGCCTTTGAAGTAGACATGTTTCTCTCCTCCAAGCTTAATAGGATAAGAGGTGGTGGTAACACAAAAACTGATCCATTTAATAAACTTTGAAGGGAATTTGAGCATCGATAGGAGTTGCTCAAATGCCTTCCAACTAACATTATCATAGGTCTTTTGAAGGTCTAACTTCATCGGCATCTTGGAGATATGCCCTTTCTATTGAATCCCTTGCCAATTCTCGGCATAGCAATACATTATAGACTAATTCCCTGCCTTCTATAAATGCTCTTTGGTTCAGGTTAACAATACTTGGTAGGACTTTTTTGAGTCTTCTACAGATAATCTTAGAAATGACCTTATATAGAACATTACAACAAGCTTTAAGTCTAAGATCAGTAGGGCTTGTAGGATTCTCCTTCTTAAGCTTAACAATATTATTGGTCGCATTGATCTATTTTATAGTATCATCCTTATGAAGAAAACTCAAAATAGCTTTAGTAACAACCCCCCCCCTCCCTCTCAACACTTTTGACCATTAGTTTTCCGGACCTGGACTTTTATGATTTGGGATCTCAAATAAGTATTTCTTAATTTCTTTAGGAGTGACTGGAGAGATTAATAGTAGTTGTTGATCAATGGTTAAACCATTGCCCATATCAACTAAATCTTTATTTAACTAAACTAATCAAAGTTGGTTAACTTTGTACTAAACTAAAAAATCAAAAATTTTCAACTATATAGTTTTATTTTTTTTAAATCTTGTGTAAAAAAAAAACAACTCATTTGGAGCCGAATGAAATAATCAAACTTTCCTCACATTTAAAGATGAAAAAGTACATAATTTGATACTCCGCCCTCATTTTCCTTTACCCTCCCAAATAAAAGGTAAAAGTAGGCAAGTAGTGGTCTATTCTAAGCAAACAGTGGTCGTCATCTACCCCTACTTCACTCACTTGGTAACTAACTACTCGTGGGACGCCATGGACGGAAGAAAAAGGCAGAAACGCGCCGCAACCGCCGAAGAAGAGAGTCCGGCCATCGGAATCGATCTCGGAACCACTTATTCTTGCGTCGGAGTCTGGAGGCCTAAGCACAACCGTGTTGAGATCATCGCCAACGATTTGGGCAACCGAACGACGCCGTCTTGGGTTGCCTTCACCGACGTCCAACGCCTTGTTGGCGAATCTGCCCAGAACCAGGCCCCCATGAATCCCTCCAATACCATCTTCGGTGCGTTTTTTTTTTTGCTTAAATAAAAGTTTTGATTCAATGTTTTGGCGTGATAATGATCAATTGATCATTGGCTCCCCCCTCCACCCCGAATTGATTTAACTCTGCACAAATACTTCAAGTTTTTGAATTACTTAGTTAACACTATTCTCAAGGAAAAGTTCACTAGCATTGAGTTCCCTTTTTAAATTACATTCCCGGCTAATTAATTTTCTGTTTTTGCCAAAAAAATCTATCAAATTTGGAATATGATTGGTATAGTATGGTATGGAAGGTCATATGTGGCTTATTATGCATTGGGTTTATATGAATGATAGATGTGAAGAGGCTGATAGGTCGAAAGTTCAGTGATGTATCGGTGCAAAACAACTTGAAGCTCTGGCCTTTTAAAGTCATCGCTGGCCCTGATGGCGGCAGTGGTGGTGGAAAGAAACCAATGATATCTGTCACTTTCAAAGGTGAAGAGAAGCAATTTTCTGCTGAGGAGATATCTTCAATGATCCTCCAAAAGATAAAGAATACGGCAGAGGCTTATCTACGTAGGCAAGTAAAGAATGCTGTTATCACCGTTCCTGCCTACTTCAATGATGGCCAGCGTCAAGCAACAAAAGATGCTGGTTTCATTGCCGGGATTAATGTGCTGCGTATCATCAATGAGCCCACAGCTGCTGCAATTGCCTATGGTCTTGACAACAAAATATCCAAAAGTGGTAGTTCTGCTTCAAAGAACATACTGGTTTTTGATCTCGGTGGTGGGACTTTTGATGTCTCCATTGTCACAATGGAGAAGGATATGTTTGAAGTCAAGGCAGTTAAAGGGGACACCCACCTTGGGGGAGGAGATTTCAATAACAGGATGGTGAGACACTTTGTAGCTGAATTTGAAAGAAAACACAAGAAAGACATCAGTGTGAATCCTAGGGCTCTAGGGCGTTTAAGAGCAGCTTGTGAAAGGGCCAAAAGAAACCTTTCTGCAACTACTGAAACGTCTCTTGATATTGAGTGTCTATTTGAGGGCATTGATTTCTCTTCAAGCATCACCCGTGCACGATTTGAGAAAATGAATTTGGATCTGTTCAATAATTGTGTTGAGCTAGTTGAGAATTGTTTGAAAGATGCCAAAATGGAGAAGAGTCACATTCATGATATTGTTCTGGTTGGTGGGTCCACCCGCATCCCAAAGGTCGAGGAATTGATACAAAAGCTCTTCTCTGGAAAGAAGCTGTGTAAGAGTATAAACCCAGACGAGGCTGTTGCCTGTGGAGCAGCTTTTCATGCTGCATCCCTGACTGGTGCCTGTTTGGGTGTGAGCAAGGATGTTGTGCTTTTGGATGTTACTCCTTTATCTCTTGGTGTTGAGCTGCACAGCGGTGAAATGTCTGTTGTGGTTCCAAGGAATACCACCATCCCTACAATGATGACAAAGATTATGCATACTGTTTTTGACAACCAAACAAGCATTCGGTTCCCCGTGTTTGAGGGGGAAATGCCAATAGCAAGGGACAACTATTTCCTGGGCAAATTTACCCTCTATAACATTCCTCCAGCACCCAAAGCTGTTCCTAAGTTTGATGTTGATTTTGAAATCGATGTCAATGGCATCTTGACTGTGTCTGCAGTGCTGAGGGGTAGTGACAATAAGGACCAAATCATTATAACCAATCACAGCGCTAGGTTGTTGAAGGAGGAGATTGATCGGATGGTGAAGGAGGCTGAGGAGTACAAAGCTCAAGATGAGGAGCAAAAGAAGGCATCAGTGGCTAAAAATGCATTGGAGAGTTACATTCACCACTTGAGGGGCACTTTGAGTAAATTTGGATATAGGGTTGAGACGAAGGACAGAGTAATTCTGCGAGAAGCAGTTGAGAAAACGGTCTGTTGGTTGGAGTGGAATTACCTTCTTTGCGATGCTCTCAAGTTTGAGGAAAAGAGGAAGGAGCTCGAGGTCATAAGTGAGCCTCTAATTACAAAGATGATACAGTCTCGGCAGGAAAGTGTCAAGGTCGAGGTCATTGAGATAGACGACTAGTGGGCACTGATGAATCTTGAAAGTCAGTTTTATTAGGTTCAGATTATGGCATGTTGTAAACTTTTTGTTAGGCAGTAGACAGTATAAAAACTTTAGTTGGCTAATGAATCTTGAAACTTGTTCTTGTTTTGCAGTAGTGTTCTTTTGATTCCTCTGGTGCAGTTGTGTTCTGTTGATTTCTTGTATTTTGTGCTTAAAATTTTTTATAGTGTTTTTTTGTTCTTGCAAGAAATACAGCAGGAAATATGGATAGCACTCTAACACCTATTGTCTACACACTCATCGAGAAAAGCTCTTCACATTTTATAATATTGATCTTATTTACAGCAGCAGCAGAAGAAAAAGTTCATGCCAAAATGCTGCGGCATATATTGGCCCGGGTAAGATATTACTCTGTAAACCCGTCTCCTCGATTTCCCACTACTGCACATCACTTTTTCACGATCTTACAAACCGTTTCACGTAGAATTTGAAGAAGAGGACAAGGAAAGCCAATCGTCTATACATTTAGTGCATATACTCTCATACAGAGTTCTGAAGAAAGTGTCATATTGTGTTGGCTAGGAATTAAGTTTATCGACTCTTCAAGACGATAAAGATCGACAGAGGAGCGGAGGAGCCGATCAGTTTAAGCTATAAACGCTGCCGCTGTACAGACGATAGAGGAGCGGGCTCAGGGTTCTCCAACCGCATCTCCACAACTTCCCCAGATGTGGAGTTTTGAGTATGTTAGTTTTGGTATGTTTGAGTATGTTAATTTTGGTTCCTCGCTTCGTCTTCATTGTTTATTTGTTAAGGTTAGTAAATGAATAGTCTGTTTTCTCTGTAATAGAAGTGTTTTTGGATGTTTCTTATCGTGCATCATAATATATTACGGAGTATATAATATTCTTATCGTGCATCACACGAGTTAGTATGAAATAAAAATACCTAGTACGGGCTATAGAGTAAAAAAAGATTGTGTGATTTGTTGGGGATGAAGAAGATAACACGGATAAATTGAGAGTCGTGTATAACACTTTCAGATTGAATATTTTGGGAGGTCAATCTAAAATTTAATCGGATAAAACTCAAAGTTATCAAGAACAAGTATGAATCTGTTGTGTATTTCCGAACTGTATGATTTTCGACCAAGGAACAACGGGATTTATAGAGCCGCGGAAGGGAAGAGGCTGCGGTCGTGTCTCTCGCCCAAAACGCACGTCCCTTTGCGCGAAATTTAGAAAACGGTGCTATAATTTGTATAAATTATAAAACTTTAGTTGGCTAAATGAATCTTGAAACTTGTTCTTGTTTTGCAGTTGTTTTGTTCTTTTGATTTTTTCTGGTGCAGTACGTAAGAGCTTCACTCGAAACTTGTTCTTGTTTTGTGGGCAAATTGCTAATCTTGGTTACACCCCCAAGTTTTAATCCCATTTTCTACCATTGTTACAATTATTTTGTAATAAAAAATTCAATGCTCCTCAACTGTAAAAAAAAAAAAAACACAATCGTCAATTATGTCTACTTATATAATTTTATATCATTATGCTTTTATTGTTTTGTAATTTTTATTTTATGCGATTTTATATATATATATATATATATATATATATATATATATATATATATATATATATATATATAAGAAACAAAACACATTTTTATGCAATTTTATACAGAGTATTTTAATTTTTTTGAAAAAAAAGCACAAAAACACCTGAAGGAGCAAAAATGGCTCTTTTTCTTCCCATTGAACATGCCATTTTATATTTCAATTATGTTTACTTATGTACTCCTTAATTTTAATTTATTGTGTTTTTGGTTTTATTTTATGGAATATATTTTATGTGTTTTTACTTGAATGATTTTTTAAAAATGCACTTATTATGTTTTATGTGTGTTGGTTTTATATAATTTTCTCTATAATTTTATGTTGTGGACTTTCTTAATGGTTAATTATATTTATAAATAAATTTGGTAGAAAATATAGAGTGTAATATAATTATGCATTAGATAATTAATTAAATAGAAATAAGAGTTAATAGAATAAAAGATAGTAGAATACTCATGTAGCAAAGTCTGAAAGAGTATGAGGATTGATATAGTTTTTCTAAAAGTCTGGAGAAGAAACTAAAATAGTATAATGCTGACGTGATAGTTTTTCTGAAAGTCTGGAGAAGATACTAAAATAGTAATATGCTGACGTGACAAAGTTAAAAAGAGTCTGAAGACTCTTTGCATTGTGGATGTCCTAAGAAGCACAAGAATTTTTATTTATTTATGCATAAAAATATTCAAAAATTACATTTTACTATTTCACTTTTCTACTCATTGCCTAAAAAGATTATCTCATTTTACTAATTCAAAAATCAAGGGATTTCTGTTTTATTTATGCATTTTTATTGATAATTTAATAAAATAATTTTTTTCACCATTTATTTTGTAAATCTTTTGACGTAGTTTTTAAATAGCATGTAAGTATTTTTTTATTTCTATACTAATATTTTAATATAATAATTTTAAAAAATAAAAATTTTCTTTCTTTTTGTGCAAAGTGCACAATATTTTGAGACGGATGAAGTATTTGTTTTCTTCTACAGAGTAACATTTACTCCTTAACTTTTTTCTAATCCAAAAAAAGGACGTGTCTCGGACATACGGTCTTTCAGACACTGACAAAGATGATTTTTCATGCGAGTTTGGTTTTCTTAAACATTTATTTTGGCAAAAACAATTTTTTCCCTATGTCTTTTTTGTGATGCAAATTACTACCTCCGTCTCACTCTCTTTATCCACAATTGACTTTTGGAACTGTTCATCTAAGCACTTTGACTCATCAAATTCTCTCAATGTGTAAGCCTAAATATAGTCATGTGTGATCTTGTTTGATTTATCTTAACATACAGATTATTAATATATAATTTCTATAATTTTTTAATATACAAATTACATGATAAAATGAATTAAAGAAGTGCATTGGATGGTGTGCCAAAAGGTAAGTGGACAAAGAGAGTGGGACGGAGGGAGTATAATTTTCACCGAGTAATTAATACGGAGTATAGTGTATAAAGTATGGTATGAGATTTATTTTGTACGTCGAAATAAAGTTAGATTCTTTATTTCAATTTTTCATCTAGTTAATATTCACGGCAAGGTTCGGTTAACACTGTGATCTAGTGTCAACGGATGACACTCACTTATTTTGAGCACTTCCAAGACTTCGTTCTTAAAATTGATGGTTCATATCCCCCCTAACCCACCTCTTAAACCCTCACCGCACCCCACCCTAGTCCCACCCCGCATCCGTACCCTAGACCCCTCCTTTTATATCGCTACTCTAGCCAGTTTAATCAGTTTCACATTTAGGTTCTGTTCCGTTCAACTTCTTTTTTCTGATCTGATCTGATTTTAATAAGTTCTGATCTGATCTGATTGGATCTGATCTGATCTGATCTACTTAGATCTGATCTGATCTGATCTGATTAGATCTGATCTGATCTGATCGGATCTGATTTGATCTGATTGGATCTGATCTGATCTGATTGGATCTGATCTGATCTGATTGGTTCTGATTTGATTGAAAATTGTAATGATAATTCATATTATAATATAATCAATATTTTTATGATTATTTTTTAATGAAACAAAATTAATTAACTCATATATTAGAATAATCATTCATATTATAATGTAATAATATTTTTTATTTTATGATTTTTTTAATGAATAATATTGATTTAATATTTTAATAATTAGTTTATATAAACATTAGAATAATTATTTAATTTATATATGCACTAAAATGTTATTTAATAATCATTAATATTTTTATTAAAAGATCACATCCTTATATTATCAATGTTAAGCAAAGAAATAATACATTTTTCATTAATAATTAAAGATTACTTTCTCGGGTTTCTATTTTGCTTGTTTATAAAGTTTATTATTTTTCATTTTTAAGAAAACAATTGTGCTTCATATCATTTATTTTAGTCTACATAAATTATAATCACACAAAAAGTTTCATGTTCTTTCTTCTTATATTTTTTAAATAGAATTAAATTTATTTTTTAAAAGAACAGTATCAAGTAAAACAACTAAAAAATATGGAATTTAAAAAGTAAGGAGTAATAAAGATATTGATAATGATAATAATAGTAGTAGTAGTAGTAGTAATAATAATAATAATAATAATAATAATAATAACAATAATAATAATAATAATTCTTATTTGGATCTGATCTGGTCTGATCTGATCTGATTGGATCTGATCTGATTTGATTAGATCTGATCTGATCTGATCTGATTGGTTCTGATCTGATGATCTGATCTGATCTGATTTTAATAAGATTAAGAAAAAATAATTCTTATTTGGATCTGATCTGGTCTGATCTGATTGTATCTGATCTGATCTGATTAGATCTGATCTGATCTGATTGGATCTGATCTGATCTGATTAGATCTGATCTGATTTGATTAGATCTGATCTGATCTGATTGGATCTGATCTGATCTGATCTGATTGGTTCTGATCTGATCTGATCTGATTTTAATAAGATTAAGAAAAAAGTAGAAAAAATAAGTTGAACGGAACGGGGCCTTAATAATGTGAAGTTATTTTTGGTGATATGGCATCAAAAGTATTGAGTTAGTTATATTGACAACGTTCCGTTCAACTTATTATTTCTACTTATCACTTATTCTTATTAAAATCGGATCAGATCAAACTAGACACGATTATATCCAATCAAATCAAATCAGATTAGATAAGATCATATTCAATCAAATCAAATCAGATCGCATCCAATCAATATTATTATTATTATTATTATTATTATTATTATTATTATTATTATTATTATTATAACCTATTATTGTGATCAAGTTGTAAGAAGAGATCGAGGCATGGAGTCATAGAGGAACATGTCTCGTCACGAAAAAGGACAACACCCACACTCGCTTATTGTTGTTGTTGTTGTTATTGTTGTTTTTGTTGTTATTGTGTGGATTCATAGCTTGTCTGAACCAAAATTTTAGTTTCTACACCCACCACTATGAACCATTTCAAAAAAGATCAAAAGTACTGCTCGTGACAACTATACACATAATTTTTAAATCTTTTTTTAATTTAAAAAAAATTATATTTTGTAGCATAACATTCATATTTTCTAATGATTAGATATTTCAATAATAATAATACTCTCACTTCTAAATATTGAATATTATAAAGTAAATGATTAAAGTTTTTAATTATTAGTTGTTATCAACAATTTTTTATTCTAATGTACTCTGGGTATGTATGAATTGATTATTTTTATTTCATAAATCCAATAGTTCTATAATAAACTGTATTCATTGTACTATACTAATAATGATCACTATAAATTTTAAAAAGTTATTACATTATGGTAATGGTTTTAAGTTATATTTGAATCGAATTTAGATCTAATAAAATTTATTCAGATCAAATCTAATCAGATTCAATATAATCAAATCAGATTCAATCGGATCAGATCAGGTCTAATCAGATCAGATCAGAAATTCAAAAAATCTGATTAGATTAGTGGAATGGAATGCAACCATAGCCACACATTTAAAGCAATGGAGTTAATGATGTGAAAACCATTCAGTTTTTTCTAATAACTTAGGTTATGTTATTTTTAGTTAGAAAAATTAATTTCTAACTTTCTTCTAGCTCTTTCTACTTTTTTTCAACTTCTTCCAAATTTTTCAATAACTTAAAAATGTATTTACATATGATGACTATACAATAACATTTTATATCCAAACTTATAACAAAATACCTCAAACACAGACAAAGATGCATTTCTTTTTATATCTAGAATTAGTTTTCTTATATATTTATTTGTGTTATCATTTATTTAAATAATTTTTTAACACTTTCCAGTATTTCAAAAGTATATCTAGTTTTTTATAACTTTTTATAGTGGTAGAAGGACCAAAATAAGAGTAAAAGGGATGTCATATCCCAAAATATGAGTTGAAAGATAAAATCTTCAAAATAGCAGTTGCTCACTCACCCAATTATCTCATTTCCGCTGATTTGCTCTCCTCCTTGCCGATATGTTCCATCAACACACTCCATCCTTTCCTTGGTTTCTCTGTTCACTTTGAGCCAATTTTAATTCATGAGGATAGCCCAGAAAAAAATTACTCATCTTCAATGATCGCAGAGACTCCCAACCCATAGAGCTAAGGGATTGCTCTTATAAGTCTCTCGTGAAATGCACTACTGAAATTTCTTTTCTCACCTTGTTTAATTTGATTCATTTTTCGTACTTTCTTGATAATGGATTATGAAAGATCGGAAAAATAAAATGTCATCACTAATTTGAACTACTCATGTTACTGCTCACGCTGGGATTTAATTTATTTTTTACCCCCATTTTAATTTATTAATGTATTTAATTATTGATAAAATAAATGATATTCTAGCTATTAAGGCGGAACAACAAAACTACTCTCTACCATTGTCGCCAACACCACCACCACCAGCACAATCTGCACCGTCAACTTTACAGTGCCACATCAACTGTCAAATATAGTGTCAAAAAAATATAATGTCAAACATGACACCATATAATGTCACAAATGCCAATGCATAATGCCACAGATGCCCATATATAATGTCACAAAAATGAATTCAAAGTGTCACACAAAGGCAAAATGCCAAACCTGACACATTGCCCTGTACGATTGTCGACAATCGTAACCCCTTTCACAGCCACCTTTATGGCGGCCGGATGACCAACCGCCCCTGACGGTCATGGACCTCGTTTTCCCGACATCAAATTGCCATCTCAAAGAATCCAATCAAATTTAAAGAAAAAAAATTCATTTATGAATCTGAGAGGGGTGGGGGCGGCAGCGGCGATGGCACTGAAATTAGGTGGGAGCAACGACAGCAATTGTTGTCATGATATGGAATGTAGAAGCTAGTTGGCGGCCAAAACGAGATCGGCAGAAGAGGGACGATTTCCGCCATTTTTGGTTTTCGGGGCAGCTCTAAGAATGTTCCGTGATGTTTTTTTTAATTTAATTCACTCCTATTTTGAGTATATAAGTTAGGGACTCCTATTCTAGGAAATAATTTACTCCTATTTGGGGGTTTTCTTTTTTAAAGTTTCTTTCAACTTTTGTAGTTTCTTCCAAATTTAGAACTACAAGCGAAAAGAACATCTATACTATATTTAAAAAGAGAGGAATTTTTTCCCGCCCATATGTAGGAGTAATAAATGAAAATGTTGTGCGTTTACTCATTATATGTATGTGTATGCATTAAATTTAGTAAGCATTAATTAATACTCCATAACTAATGGTAAAGGGAATATGTTAAGATCGAGAAACTTTGTATGAGCATTAAAAATGGGGAATTTCATAGAAGTACTAACTAATACGTAGTAATTAATTAATAATTAATTGCAATGGAGAATTTCGTATAAGCATTAAAAATGTTTCCATTTTTATTTAAATACATCAATATGTTTTTTAATAACAACGAAACAGTAAGGTGGAAAGGGAAAGATGTTTCCATTTTTATTTAAATGCTATGCCAATTAATGGTAGGTGATAAATGGGAATTTGAATATGTTTCTATCTTTATTAAAAAAAATATTATGTTTCAATATGAGCATTAAAAATGTTTTTATTTTTATTTAAATACATTAATATGTTTTGTTTTTAATAACACCAAAAATAGTAATTCGAAAAAGTGAATATGTTTCCGTTTTTATTTAAATGCTACGCCAGTTAATGGTAAGTGTTACTATGAAAATTTGGATTCTATTAATTAATAAATTAATAAATAATGGTAAAGGGAAATACGTTTCCATTTTTATTAAAAAATACTGTTTTTGTATGAACATTAAAAAAGTTTCCATATTTATTTAAATACGGTAATATTTTTTAAATAATAACGAAAATAGAAGAGGGGAAAGAGGAATATGTTTATTAATTAGTGGTAAGTGTTGCTAGGCCAATGTTCGTTTCTATTAATTAATGATTAATGGTAAAGAGAAACATGTTTCCATTTTTATTAAAAAAATTGATTTCCTATAAGCATTAAAAATGTTTCCATTTTTTATTTATATACATTATTTTTTACATTAAAACTGAACTATTATATTTTGTCAAAAATAGCACTACCTTTTGGTTTGTTACTATATTACAACTAAACATTTTATTACCTGTCGAAAATGCCACTATCTTTCCTTTTAACCTGCTAGTGCAGGTTAAAAAAATAAAAAAAATAAATGGCACTAAACTATTTTTTGAAAGTATTATTTTTTTAAATTTCCATATATGAGAGAAAATTTTATTAATATATTACCCTTGTCCTAGTATATTCGTCCATTTTGACTTTTTGAGTTAAACTTGAAAAACTTTAGACCTCAATTACATAAAAACTATAATATATATTAGTAAAAAAATAATTTAATTAGCTAGATTTATCTTGTTTAAAACTTTCATAATTTTTTTTTATTTGTATTAAAATGGGATACAAATTGATAGTAATTGATTATTAAAATTTGCCCACTTTGATTTGAAAAGTCAAACATGATGAATAAACTGAGACGAAAAAAGTATAAAATTATTACTCTTATGTCTTTGAGCAATTAGCTAAAAATTTTCTTTTTAAATTTTATTTTGTCTCGAGTGTTTTCTTTTCTCCATAAAAATTTTCTTCACCTTTTTCAACAAATTTTTCTTCTTTCAATTCTTTCGACTCAATAAGAATGTGTTAACTAGCATTTTCACTTGTGGAATGCATGGGATATAACTTTTCTCCATTGTAATATAATTAAAGAATTGAAATGATACTTTTGCCTCCTTTATAGAGAATTCATTTGGTTTATTTTTTTTTGAAATCAACATCACGAATTTTGATTATCATATAAATAAAAAATGAATCATATATCTCTACACAAAATTTCTAAAATTTTATTTTATTCTGTTAATAAGTTATACAATTTTAATGTTCTTGATGTCTTAATGATTAAAATTTATCTATTTAGATTAAAAAAGTCCAACACGAAAAATATTTTGGGAACGTGAGAACACTATCAATCTAGTTTTTATGATTTGTTAGTCAATTTGTTATTTAAATATAAAAACAAAAACCAAATGAAAAAAAATATCATGCATAACAAATTTTGTTTTAAAAAATTGAGTTTTTAATATAATTATTGAAAAGAGGAAAGAGAAGGATAGCGGATAAAAAAGTTAAAAAAAAATTGATTGGTGGAATTTTTAAAATAAAAAGAAAAGAGTTACATTTTACTGTTGAGTTGTATTTGTTAATTTTCTTTTTGTTTTAACCTGTACTAATATGTTACTCCATCCGTCCTAAAATAATCTTTCCACTTCTTTTTTTTTCTCCAATCCTAAAACTATCTTCCCACTTTTAAAAAAGGGTAGCTAAATGACTTTAATACCCTCAAGTTCCACCGTTCTTCCTTTCTTCCCACTTCCATTTTTCTCCCTTTCTTGTTTTCTTGTCTTTCTCTCTATCTTCTCATTTTCCCTTTCTTTTTTTATTCTTTTCTCCCTTTCTTCCCTTTCTTCTCTTTCTCCGTTCTCCCTTCTCTCTATCTTTTCATTTTTGGATTTTCCCTTTCTTCTCTTTCTTCTTTCTCCGTTTCTTTTCTATCTTCTCCTCGCTTCTCCAGATGTTGCAATTCCATTGACGCAATAATTGGAGGGAGATCTGACGAAATGAATGGTGGATCTAGATGATGGGTTTTGTAGATTCAACAAAAGATTGAACAAGATTGAACGTGGATCTGAAGTGATGGTGCGGATGGGTTCGACGACAGATCCAAATCGAAATGGTGCAGATGGGTTCAGCGGATCTACATGATGATTTCTAAAGATCTGTATTTTTTTTAGTGAAAATTTATTCCTAGATCTGCTTGGCAATGAGTCCGAATGAGGCAGAGATGAGAAAAAGAGTGTTGCGGGACATTAGGATTAGGGGCATTTTTGGAAGGTCAAACTTTTTTTACACAACCTTAAAAATGAACTCCGGTCAAAGTGGGAAGGTCAATGTAGGACGGAGGGAGTACTGCGTAAGACGTTGGCATTTTTTACAGGTAATTAAAAGTTAAGTGGCAGTTTATTAACAAAAGGAAAGGTAATGACATTTTTGACAAAATATAATAGTTTTGTGGATAATGCTATTTATACTTCCAAGAATTTGTATCTCATTTTGTACACGGCAGGGATGCACCAACATTTTGTGTTGGCGTAATGCTAATTTTTATTAATGCACCAACACTTTGTGTCAGTGTAATTTTTTGTTAACGCACCAATGATTTGTGTCAGTGTGAACTATTAAAATGTTGGTGTATATTTGGTGTATAAATGTGGTACAAATTTTGGGTAAGATGCTCCAAAAATTTTGGTGACTCCTTTATGCATAAGAGTAATGCTAGAGTCACAAACAATCAGTTCACAAAATTCACAAACTTGCCTTTTTAACACTCTCTTAAAAATAAGATGCACTCAAATAATTAAAGATATTTTGATTTAAAATCCACAAAAGGCAAATTTGTGAAGTTTGTGAATCATATATTTGTGACTCTAGCATTCTCCTTCTCCTTCTGTGCAATGGAGAACTCAACGATGTGCGTGCACAAATTAAAAGCTAGCCGTCAAAGGATGAACATTTGCCAAATCCCCATACAAATTTAGAGCTCCAAGGTACAGAAGAAGGGGAGACCTCTCGTCTTCTTGTCCAATTCTTGCGCTCACACTCCGGCGGGGAAGCTATAAAGCGCCACTGATGAGAAGAAGAACATGCGAAGCTCTCCCTTTTCCACTCCCAGTCAATATTACAATTCCACCGGAGAGGAGACAGAAGAGGAGAGGCGCCGGAGAAAATGTCCGAAAACGGAGGACCAACTGAAAAAGAAGTAGAAGATGGACCGGCGGTAGGGATCGATCTCGGAACCACTTACTCCTGTGTCGGAGTCTGGCAGCCACAGCACGACCGGGTTGAGATCATCACCAACGATTTAGGCAACCGTACGACGCCGTCTTGGGTTGCCTTCACCGATGGTGAACGACTCGTCGGCGAATCTGCACAGAATAAGGCCGCGTTTAATCCCTCCAATACCATCTTCGGTATTTGCCTCTTCTCCTCTCTCAATTTTCTGTTTTTCTTTTGGCTTTAATTTTTAATATCTAAATTCATACTCTCTATTTGATGCATTTCCTTTTTTTTTCTCTGTTATTTTTGAACTTCAATGTTAATATTAAGAATGCTAATGTGGTAAAGATGGTAACTATTTTAACTAGAAAGTAATTACTTGGGTAGATACTTGAATTTTGAGCTAGAAATATATATATGTGTGCCTTTATAGGTTCAAAATTTTGCCATACATTGGAGTTCCCTTTAATGTAAATAAAATCAAATACAGAGTTTTCATTCGCAAGAGTATTGTGCAATGTAGATGGTAACTTATACTTACTACATTTTTGTGAGCTTATGCGAACTACAGATGTGAAAAGGCTGATTGGCAGAAAGTTTGGTGATATAATGGTACAAAAGGATATGAAGCTGTGGCCATTTAAAGTCACAGCTGGCCCTGAGTATGGGAATGCTGAGAAACCAATGATAGCTGTGACTTACAAGGGTGAATAGAAGACATTTGCTGCTGAAGAGATATCTTCAATGATCCTCCAAAAGATGAAGACTACGGCAGAGGATTTTCTAGGAAAGCAAGTCAAGAATGCTGTTATCACTGTTCCTGCCTACTTCAATGATGCACAGCGTCGGGCTACGAAAGATGCTGGTGTCATTGCTGGGCTTAATGTCTTGCGTATCATCAATGAGCCCACAGCCGCTGCAATTGCATATGGTATTGATAAGAAAGGATCTGGAAGTGGTGATTTTGCCTCAAAGAACGTTCTGGTTTTTGACCTTGGTGGTGGGACATCTGATGTATCTATTGTTGCAATGGAGAAGGATGCATTTGAGGTCAAAGCAGTAAATGGTGACACCCATTTAGGTGGAGGGGATTTCAATAACAGAATGGTGAGCCACTTTGTTGCTGAGTTTGAGAGGAAACATAAGAAAGACATTAGTTCAAATCCAATGGCCCTAGGGCGGTTAAGAGCTGCTTGCGAAAAAGCCAAGAGAAACCTCTCTTCGGTTACTGATACGTCTGTAGACATTGATTGTCTCTATGAGGGCATTGATTTCTCTTCGACCATCACCCGTGCACGGTTTGATCAAATGAACTTGGATCTGTTTAATGCTTGTTTGGACCTAGTTGAGAAGTGCTTAAAAGATGCCAAAATGGGGAAGGTTGACATTCATGATATTGTTCTGGTTGGTGGGTCTACCCGAATCTCAAAGGTTCAGTATTTGTTGCAAGACCTCTTCCCTGGAAAGAAGCTTTGCAAAAGTATAAACCCGGATGAAGCTGTTGCATGTGGAGCAGCTTTTCATGCTGCATCCCTGACTGGTGCTTGTATGGGGGTGAATAAGGATGTTGTGCTTGTGGATGTCGCTCCTTTATCTCTTGGTGTTGCAGTGTTTAGCGGTGCATTGTCGGTTGTGATTCCAAGGAATACCCCCATCCCTACAAAGATCACTAAGAGGAACTACACAACTGTTTTGGACAACCAAACCAGTATTTGTGAAGAGGTGTACGAGGGGGAAATGCCAACAGCAATAGACAACCATTTCCTGGGATCATTTAACCTTTATGGCATACCTCCATCACCCAAAGGTGTTCCTAAGGTTGATGTCACTTTTGAGATCGATGATAATGGGATCTTGACTGTGTCTGCAGAACTAGTGGGCAGTGACAAAAGGAACCAGATCACTATAACCAATCACCGTGGCAGGTTGTCAAAGGATGAGATTGATCGGATGCTGAAGGAGGCTAAGGAGTACAAGGCTCAAGATGCGGAGCGCAAAAAGGCATCCCAGGCTAGAAATGCTTTGGAGAATTACATTCACCAGTGAAGGGGCATATTTAGAGTTTTGGTAGAGCGGTTTGGGCTGAAGAAAATGAAAACTTTAAAAGATGCAGTTGAGAACACTGCTAAATGGTTAGAGTGGAATTTCCCGCTTGGTGATGCTCACATGTTTGAGGAAAAACGGAAAGAGCTTGAGCTCATATGTGACTCTGCGCTTACCAAGGCGCAACCTCAGCCAGCAAGACGTGTAACACGTGTAACACGCGTAACACGCAGATCTCGAGCTCTACATAAATGAGATGCATGACAAGGAGAGGTTGGGTTTTGCCATTTTTTGTTTCCCAGATTATGGGGAGTTTCTAACATTTTGGTACGGTAGTATGGTATTGCTTTAGTAGGAATGTAGGATGAATCGTCAAGCTTGGTTGGTTTTACAATTGTCTTTTGTTTGCCGCTCTGATGCATGTCACAAGGCTTTGTTTTTTGTGGTTCACATTTGTGTTTGTGCTTTAGAAAATCCAAGTCTGTTTTCCTCCCTGATGTTAGATAGCCCCTGCCCCATTTTTTCTTTATAATTTTGTACTGGCTACTGCTTGTTTGTCATGAATGGCTCTGCCATATTTATGATTTCTACCCATTTATGCGGTCCTTTTCTCGCTATGCATTGAGTTGGGAATTTGTTTGTTTTTCACCCTTATATTACGTCATCCTTATATTTTGCGAAGTGCCAATTTTTTTTGCTACTGTAATAGGTAGTTTGTTTTTGAGAAAAGTAGGCTCTCCTTTACAAATTCTTGTTTTTTTAAATAATCTTTGTTTAAAATGATTGTTTAAAGAGAGTGATAAAATCGTACAAAAATATGTTTATATCTATAAGTCAAGGGGCGGATGCTGAGGAAGCATGCTGAAATTGGAGGGGCTGAAATTTAGACAAAATGCTAGAGGGACAAACCCAAGAGTCACACAAAACTCAACAAGACTTTGTCAAATGCTCAAGATTTGGAAATTTCCGACTCCACCAATTCACATAGGCCTTGTTTGGAACATGGCAGTTGGCTGTTGGCTGTTTATGTTAGTTGGTTTGGATGACTGATTAAGTTAGCTGTTTTGATCGGCTGTTTCTGTTAGCTGTTTAAAATTAGATGTTTGGCAACTTTAGCTGTTTATAGTTAGCTGTTTGTGAGTAAAATTACATCTAAGGACATCCCTCCATTTATGTTAATTTGTGTATGATTTTAAATTTTTTTAATTTGATAAAATACACACATTATACAAGAAAATTCTTTACATATATTTTTTTTGTTGGACAAAAAAGGCTACTTCTTTTTTTTTTTAATTTAAAAAATGAGAATTTATAGTTATATTTTATAAGTAGATTTTTTGTAATTTTCTCATTCATCATTCTACAAATAACAACCATGCATGATATATTTTATTTTATAATTTTTTAAATATGATATCATATATTTTTAATATACTCTACACCAATTTTAATTTTTTAAATATGATATCATATATTTTTTTTGTTGGACAAAAAAAGGCTACTTCGTTTTTTTAAATTTAATAAATGAGAATTTACATTTATATTTTATAAGTAGATGTTTTTTGTATTTTTCTCATTTATCATTCTACAAATAACAACCATGCATGATATATTTTATTTTATAATTTTTTAAATATGATATCATAAATGTATAAAAATACTCTACACCAATTTTAAATATGATATCATATATTTTTAATATACTCTACACCAATTATAATTTTTTAAATATGATATCATATATTTTTAATATACTCTACACCAATTATAATTTTTTAAATATGATATCATATATTTTTTTTGTTGGACAAAAAAGGCTACTTCGTTTTTTTTAATTTAAGAAATGAGATTCTACATTTATATTTTATAAGTAGATTTTTTTTGTATTTTTCTCATTTATCATTCTACAAATAAAAACCACGCATGATATATTTTATTTTATAATTTTTTAAATATCATATCATAAATATATAAAAATACTCTACACCAATTCCAGTGCCGTGAGGATCGTAGAGAGGCGCAACACCGAGAAAAGGGTAAGAAACGGAAAAGGGGGTGAACTGCTAAGTGAAATGCTGCTAGGGTTAGCATTTCAATTTTTGGCGGTTCGGTTCTAAATGCCAATTCCAAAAGCCATTATCCAAACAAATAATTTGGCGGTTTGACTAGTCCAATCCACTGTTTATGATCAAAGATGTCAAATGTTAGGTGAACCGCCATTTACCAAATATGGCCATAGTGTTACAATTTCAAAACTACTATAACAACCTAAATAAATAGATTATACGTAAATTGTTATGTTAATACAAAATCTACTACGGGGTAAGTTTTAATTGGAGAATATCCATAAATCATTCAATACAGTATGTGTACATATTGCATTGAAAACACCTTCATTATTTTCATTGTTGTTGTCGGTTATGTCACCGTCACTTGAACGAATTCCCCTACTTGACTTATGGAAGTCGGAATTGGCAAAGTGGTCGGAATTGGACATCGTCCATTGCACTGTCTTGAGTAAATCTAAATTCTGTGAGATTTTCCTTTGGAATGTAGTGAGCAATTTCTATTTTTCAAAAAAAAAACAATTAATTCCATTTTATAATAAGATAATGAAATAATGATTTTTTAAAATTACGACTCAAAATTTTGCAAAATGCATGTCTAGAAAAAAAATCATGGGAAATTAACATTTTATGATGAGTAGTAAAAATTTACTTGTATATTGATTTTATTTTGTTCGAAAAAACATGAACTTTAAAATAATTATACTTAGGCAAAACTAGTGGAATATCCATACACTTGAATATTATATGTTTTGGATCTCGAAACTAGTGGATGTCACTTTCGAATTTTTTAATTTATAATATCGTTGAACGAGTATATAATCTGTACCTCCTAACTCATTCAACATCATCTACTCAAATTTTGATTTGATCTAAATAAATGCAATTAAATAAAATGCTGATGACATTAATCCCTTCCCTCCCTCCAACCCAACACAACATAAAAATTATCAACACACCTTCATTTTAAATTTTGGTAGGAATGTATGTGGAATGTTGGAGTGAAACTTAATGTACATGAGGTTATAATTTTTGTCATTTTAGCTCTCCCTACACAAATTATTACTCGTATCTTTGCAACTTATGAATACAAGTCTAATTTAACAAAAAAAAATGTTTTTTAAATAACGTAATTTTTATGTTACGGAGTAAATTTCAAATTTAACTTCTTATTTCTTTTTTCCGTTTTTAGGCTTTGTTTGAAAATAGCATTTTCGATTACCGTTAGTTTTTAGATAAATTTAATAGTCTAAATTAATTCTATAAAAATTATTGCTAAAAACTATCGTTAGATAATCTTTTCAAAATATTGACACTAAACTCTAAAACTATTGCTAAACGAGACTTTAATAAAAAACAGAGTATAACTGAAGGATTGAAATTTATGTCGACAAAAAATACACCTTGCGTCCAGAATTATCTTCTTGTTTGTTTGGTCAAAGGCTTATAATTTTGACCATAAAATATGGAAAGATATATTGATTTATGACATAAATTTAGTATCAACATATTCATTACCAAACAAAGTTTTAAAATATCATATTTTTATAATATAAAATTATACATGAATAAAATATTAATTATCAAAATAGTACATTGAAAGCTGTATAAAAACAAAGAAGAAGATAATTCTGAGACGGAGGGAGTAAATAAACTACTTATCGAAAAAAGAAGTTAGAAATTTATTTTAGAATAAATAAAAAGAGTAATGCTGGAGTCACAAATAAAACATTTACAAATTAGAGCACTGGAAATACCTTGGAAGCCCCAGGGCTTCAAACCGGGGCTTCAAAATTTCTCTCTCTGCCACGTCAGCTTTAACTTACTTCACAATTTCACTGAAAATGAGTATGAAGCCCCGGGGCTTCACACTGTGGCTTCAAACCTTAATTTTTTAAATTTTTTATTACATATTTTATAAAATTAAATTAATAAAAATTCATTACTTAATTAAATTTAAACGATAATAATTCATTAAATGAAAAATAATTACCTTCAATAAAAAAGAACATTTAATTTAAAAAAATTACATCAATTAAAAACTTAAAACAAATTATATTTAGTCTTGATCTCGTTATGTCTTCTCTCGAAAGCAAATTATATTCACTTGGTCGTTTGACTTGAGACCGGACAAAGGAAAATTAAATCTGATGAAGAGATTCATGCTAAAAAAGATGAAAAAAATTAAATATTTTTTTTTAAATTTGAAGAAGATAGAGGAAAAGATTTTGTGGGTGTTTAGTTTTTTTTTAATTGAAGAAAAAAGATTTTGTTTGTGAGTTTTATTTTTTAAAAAATAAGTTAATTTATAGAAGATTTTTTTTTAATTTTTGTAACGGCTTGTAACCGTTTGAAGGAAAAAATTCAGGGCAAAACGCCCGTTATACGTTTGACGCAATGCTAATAACGCCTGAATGAAGCCCCATGGGGGCAGTGTTTCATGCCCCTAGGGCGTTAAAAGAGGGATGGCGGAGGAGCAGGGCGTGAGTACTAGGGGTGTAAACAAACCGAATCGAAGCGAATACCGATATATTTGAATTTGTATTTGTTTAATTTTTTCGAATACGAATCCGAATTTGAATATGAGACGAATTCAAAATAAGATTTGAATAAGTATTTGATTAATATTCGAATAGTTATCGAATCATAAACGAATATTTGAATAATCATACTATGTAATTTATATGATGGACCAACATCAATTTGTAATTTAACTTACGATACTCTTTATACTATACTATATTCGGTATATAAAAACATTAATACATCTGCATCTTACACAAATTATATTTTATAAAATATAACTATTAAAAATCATATGCTTTAGATTTTCGTGTTACGTTAATTTATTGAATTCTTAGTATTTTAAATACACTTTATACTATATTACTTTGCTTGACTTTTGATGTTGAAAACATGGTCTGTGTATATATACACATATTCGAATATTCGAATATCATCCGAATCGAATATATCCTTATTTGTATTTGTATTTGATTAATATTCGAATCAAAAATAATATTTGAATTTGAATTTGTATTTGAATAACGCGAATTCGAATCATCATATTCGAATACAAATCGCGAATCGAATTTAAAATATTTGATTTGTTTACCTCCCTAGTGAGTACCATTTCCAGTGCCCTTACACAACCTTGTTGAATATGTAAAGTACTCCGTAATAAGTTTATGATTTTGTGATTGTTTTATTACTCAAGCATTACCCAAATAAAAGAGGAACATGAGCGAATAGTTTAGGAAGAGATGGAGTAATTTTTACTCCTTATTTTTTAAGACAAAAATGGTAGGGGTACTCGGGAGTCATCAGTACTCCGTAAATTTTTCCCGCCGAAGAAGAGTTGGGCCAATTCTAACCAGAGAGATGATGGAATTCTATACTTACAGGGATACCCTCCTTTTCCTCTATAAAACCTCCCGGATAAAATAAGAAGGAGAAGAAGAAGAAGAAAGAAGAAGAAGAAGAAGAATAGAACAGGCAGCTGCTCTCTAGGAGTATGGCGGAGAGCGGAGCTGAAGGGCCGGCGATAGGGATCGATCTAGGAACCACTTACTCTGTTGTCGGAGTTTGGCAGCCGCGTCAGGGCCGGGTTGAGATCATCACCAACGATTTGGGCAACCGCACGACGCCGTCTTGGGTTGCCTTCAAAGATGGCGAACGTCTCGTGGGCGAATCTGCACAGAACCAGGCCGCCTTTAACCCCTCCAACACCATCTTCGGTATCTGCCTCGTCTCCCCCAGCTATTTGATGAAATTCACTTTATTTGTTTATTGATTTTCACTGTTATCTCTGAACTTCAAATTACTTTTTGGAATGCCAATTTGGTAAAGATGATAGCTAGAAAATCAGTTAAAGATGATGCCAATCAGTTTTCTCTATACTGATTAAAATATTATCATTCCCTTGCTTTAAAGTACCTTTTCATATGGAGTGTAAATAAAACCCAATGAAACATAGTTTTTGATTCTCAAGAGTATTGTGGTATATATGTACACCTCAACTTATATGGAGTACATATTTGTTGTTGTTGTTGTCGTTAATTGCTTATACGATTTCCAGATGTGAAGAGGCTGATAGGAAGAAAATTTAGTGATGAGATGGTACAAAACGATATCAAGTTGTGGCCATTTAAAGTCACAGCTGGCCCTGAGTATGGGAATGCCGAAAAACCAATGATAGCTGTCACTTACAAGGGTGAAGAGAAGACATTTGCTGCTGAGGAGATATCTTCAATGATCCTCCAAAAGATGAAGTGCACTGCAGAGGCATATCTAGGCAAGCAAGTCAAGAATGCTGTTATCACAGTTCCTGCCTACTTCAATGATGCACAACGTCAAGCTACAAAAGATGCCGCTTTCATTGCTGGGCTTAATGTCTTGCGAATCATCAATGAGCCCACAGCTGCTGCGATTGCCTATGGTCTAGACAAGAATGGACCTGGAAGTGGTGATCCTGCTTCAAAGAACATACTGGTTTTTGATCTTGGTGGTGGGACTTTTGATGTCTCTATTGCCACGATAGAGAAGGGCCTGTTTGAAGTCAAAGCAGTTAATGGGGACACCCACCTTGGCGGGGGAGATTTCAATAACAAAATGGTCAGCCACTTTGTTGCCGAGTTTGAGAGGAAACATAAGAAAGACATTAGCTCAAATCCTAGGGCTTTAGGGCGTTTAAGAGCAGCTTGTGAAAAAGCCAAGAGAAACCTCTCTTCAGTCACTACTACATCTATAGACATTGATTGTCTCTATGAGGGCATCGATTTCTCCTCGACCATCACCCGAGCACGGTTTGATCAAATGAACTTGGATCTGTTTAATGCTTGTTTGGACCGAGTTGAAAAGTGTTTGAAGGATGCCAAAATGAAGGTAACTGACATTCATGATATTGTTCTGGTTGGTGGGTCTACCCGAATCCCAAAGGCTCAAGATTTGTTGCAAGAGCTCTTCCATGGAAATAAGCTTTGCAAAAGTATAAACCCAGATGAGGCTGTTGCCCACGGAGCAGCTTTTCATGCTGTGTCCCTCACTGGTGCCTGCTTGGGTGGGAATAAGAACAGTGTGCTTGTGGATGTTGCTCCTTTATCTCTTGGGGTTGAGTCGTCCAACGGTGATTTGAATGTGGTGATTCCGAGGAATACCCCCATCCCTACAAAGAAGACAAACAAGCGTATAACTGCCGAGGACAACCAAACAAGGGTTACGTTCCAAGTGTTTGAAGGGGAAATGCCAATAGCAGAAGACAACTATTTCCTGGGCAAATTTTCCCTCCACAACATTCCTCCAGCACCCGTTGGTGTTGCCAAGTTTGATGTTGATTTTGAAATTGATGTGAATGGCATCTTGACTGTGTCTGCAGTTCTAGTAGGTAGTAACAATAGGGACCAAATCACTATAACCAATCACAGCTTGAGGCTTTCAAGGGAGGAGATTGATCGGATGGTGAAAGATGCCGAGGAGTACAAGGCTCAAGACGAGGAGCGCAAGAGAGCATCCGAGGCTAAAAATGATTTGGAGAACTACATTCACTACTCAAGAGGCATTTTGTCGAAGATGGGTGGGAAGAAGAAAATGGAAACTTTTAAGGATGCAATTGAGAGAACTGCTCAATGGTTAGAGTGGAATTGCGAGCTTGGTGAGGCTCACAAGTTTGAGGAAAAGAAGAAAGAGCTTGAGCTCTTATGTGACTCTCTGGTTGCAAAGATGCGGGGTATCAGCCTCGGCAAGTAGGAGAAGCTGGGCCGGTTATGTTTAGTGATGCTAAGTAGGAGAAGCTAGGTCACGACCTACTCACATTTTCATGGGCTTTCATGTGGATATTTTCTAGTTTGAAAAAGGCTCATTTCTTTTAGGCTACAAATACACGAAGGTCCATATTTGTCGTTTAGTTACCCAGATTATGGAACTTTTTATAACATTTTGGCACGGCAGTAGGATGAATCTTGAAACTAGGCTTGTTCTGCAAAATTTTGTCTTTTGTTTATTGGTGTCACAACAAGGGTTTGTCTTTTGTGTTTTGTGCTCCACACTTCTTTGTTTGTGTGTGCTTTTAGGGTAGCTTCTGATCCCATTTTTTTCTTTAAAATTTCCTGCTGGTTCACCTTCCCGGCCTCTCTTCCTAAGCTGATTTATCATCAATCACTCTGCCTTTTTTTTTTAAAAGTCTACCAATTTATGCGGCCTTTGACTTTTCTTGTCAAAGATAGTGATAAATTAAAGCTACAATGTTTAAATGATTGTTTAAAAGATAATGATAAAGTCTTATTGAAAAAAAACATGTTTATTAGAATTATAATCCCTATTGTCTTGATTTCCAAGGAAATGATTTTAAGATCATGTGTGGTCATAGAGTCCTGTGAGGAGCATTATCCTCCATGAGGCAGCTACCTCCATGTGAGTTTTGTGACCATTTTGTTTGTGAATTTAGCATTTCTCAAAAATAAGCACCCTTCATTCTTACACTCATTATCATTTTTAATTAAATAAAAAAATTAAAAAGAATATGATTGGTTGAAGAAAAATGAATGGAGCGTTATGTTAATGACGCTTGCAATTCTATTTGGGATCATAGCGCCAAGGGGGGTGGGTTTTGGGGCGCCATATAGGCGTTGTCTATGGGCAAAATGCCCACAATGCTCTAAAGTTTATGGGGGGCATCTCGGACTAGGGGTAATGAAAATAAACCTTTTTCTATTTTTACTAAATTTTTTATCATTAAATATGATAAAATTATGCAGTAAAAAAGAAGTACTCCATCCGTCCCTAAATATTTGCCACACTTGTATTCCCGAGGCAAAATATCAAGTTTTTTCAATTCATTTTATTTACATATTGACATAAAAAAAATTTTACATATCAAAAAACTACTCTCTCCGTTCCGGATTATTCGTCCAGTTTTGACTTTTGGAACTGTTCATCTAAGCACTTTGACTCATCAAATTCTCTCAATGTGTAAGCCTAAATATAGTCACGTGTGATCTTGTTTGATTTGGATATAGTCACTTCTATAATTTTTTAATATACAAATTACAAGATAAAATGGATTAAAGAAGTGTATTGGATGGTGTGTAAAAATGAAAAAAACGGAGGTAGTATATGAGTGTCAGGTTCAAAGGAAAGGGATGGTGGTTTCTAGTCTTTTTTTGAAGTAGCAAAATTTTATTTAATTGTTTTTTGAATACCCAATCTCTTTGCGAATGGGGTGTCAGGTTCAAAGGGATGGCGGTTTCTAGTCTTCTAGACCTCTCGTCTTCCCCCCTGAACTTTTGAGTGGAAAAAATGCTTCTGGGGATTGGGGAAATTAAAGTTTTAGCGGCACAGTACAAGAAATGGGCAAGTAAGGCTGACTCTTCTTCTCCCTTCCCATCTTTACTTCTTCTCCTTCTTCATTCCACAGCCCCAGAAGCTTATTGAAAATGGGCGATAACCAAACAAGAGCACCCGAAGATGAAGAAGAAGAACAAGAAGAGGAAGAAGAAGAAGAAAAATGCCCGGCGATCGGAATCGATCTGGGAACAACTTATTCTTGCGTCGGAGTTTGGGAGCCGTGCCAAGAACGGGTTGAGATCATCACCAACGATTTAGGCAACCGCACGACGCCGTCTTGGGTTGCCTTCAAAGACGGTGAACGGCTCATCGGAGAATCTGCACAGAACCAGGCAGCAAGCAATCCATCCAATACCATTTTCGGTGCCTGCCTTTTCTCCCCTCCCCACTTTCCTTTTTTTTGTTGCCTTTAATTTTTAAATTCATATTTCTTACATTTCTATTTCAAACTCTACCGCCAAAGCATTACACATTCAAAATCCTGCCTTTTTCATCTACTATCTGTGGATTATTTAACTTAAAGATCATTTTTTTTAAATTCTTGTAGAATTTTGGACGATACCTGTCATGCAATTTATGATAACAAACAAAGTTGGCAATAGGATAACGTGTACCTGAAGACGCCGACTGGGAAGGCAATGAGCACAATGGAGCGGGAGTTTGAACAGATTTGACGATGTAATCACTAAGATGGGATGGCTGACGACGCTGCCGTTGAGGACGAAGCGGAGGGGCGACAGCTGTATGGGGGTGGGACTGGGCGTCGGTGGGCTGCTCGATGGCAGCTGTCGGCTGGACAGGCTGGCCGTCAGCGACGGTAGCCGGAAGTGGGGCGGGCAGGGGTAATTCGGGAAAGTCGGATTGTGGGGTGGAGGTAGAGGGTTCGGCCGGCGTGTGATGTATGGCAAACGGGAACGTGCTCTCGTCAAAAGCAATGTCCTGAGTGTGAAAGAAGCGATGAGTATCAAGGTCATACACACGCCAACCTTTTGTGCCGGAGGGGTACCCAACAAACATGCACTTGGTGCTTCGAGGAAAAAATTTGTTGGAAGTCCTGAGTCGTATAAAACATAGACATCCAAAAATTCGAAGATGACTAAGATCTGGTGCTTTGTGATTTAGAACTTCAAATGGAGACTTACCACCAAGTAGTTTGTTGGGAGTACGATTAATTAAATAAACATCAGTACGAACACATTCCCCCCAGAATTCAATAGGCAATTGAGCTTGAAACATAAGGGAGCGGGCGACATTTAATATGTGTCTATGTTTTCGTTCTACCCGACCGTTTTGTTGTGGAGTACCTACACAAGAAGTTTGAACAAGAACACCCAAAGTGGCATAATATGACCGAAGGTCCTGATTGACAAATTCGGTGCCATTATCAGAACGAACAATTTTTATGGTTTTATGAAATTGGGTCTGTATCATGGAAAAAAATTGTTTCAAACAACTAGGTACTTCAGATTTATCAATGATCAAATAAGCCCAAACTGCACGAGAGTGGTCATCGACAATAGTGAGAAAATAATGTGCACCAGTAGCTAAACAAGGGGTGTAGGGACCCCATAAATCACAATGAATTAGATCAAAAACACTTGTAGCTTTATTGGAACTAATAGGAAAAGAGCTACGAACTTGTTTGGATTGGAAACAAATTTCACATGATTGTAATAATTTAAGTTTAGAGCTACTGGCAGAAGGAATAAGAGACGACAAAACTTGAACAGATGGATGCCCCAAGCGTTTATGAAGGAGAGAAGGATCCATTTGGGTAGAAAATGCTATAGAACATGGACGAAACAGGAAAACTCCATTGTGTGCATCACCCCGTCCAATCTCCATCTTCGTGACACAATCCTGTATGACACAACAGTTTTTGTTAAAAATAACAAGACAAGAGGTATCTCGAATAAGACAACCAACAGAAATAAGATTGCACTGCAGATGAGGAACAAGCAAAACGCCCCGAAGCACTACTTCGGGTGAGAGCCGCACACGGCCACATCGAGTGGCTGTAGTCTGTGTGCCATTGGGCAACGTAATGACACAGGGGGCCATGGGAACCACATCAGTTAAAAGGGAGATATTACCAGTCATGTGATGAGAGACGCCACTGTCAATAAGCCACTCACGAGCCGATGCCTCACCATTAGACCCAGTTTCCTTGTCGGAAGAAGGGACGTCGAGCATGGAAAGTAACCGGGTCATCTGATCAGGTGTGAGGCCTAGGGCGTTGGAATTGGTGGCTGCATTTGCTCCCCCTGTCGCCGATCCTATCCCTCGGCCAGACCCACGGCCAGGGGCGCTACTGCCGCCGGACGGCGTTCTGCCACCGCCGCGACCCCCTCGGCCGGATGCAGTGCCGCGACCTCCACGGCCCTTCCCGGGCGGATACCCATGCAATTGATAACACCGATCCACGGAATGGCCATCTTTTCCACAATGTGTGCACAAATAATGGGGGGGGGTCTCCACGACCCAAGGTAGGAGCGGGACGCTGCATGGCAAAGGCGAGAGCGTCCGTACGGTCATCTCGGCCACGGACAATGCTCTTGTGGCGTTCCTCTTGAACGATGAGTGCATAAGCTCGGTGTATGTCCGGAACAGGTTCGGTGGCAATAATCTGAGATCGGATGTGACCGAACTGTTCGTCGTCGAGCCTGAGCAAAAAATGATGAGTCTTCTCCTGTTCCTCGCGCGCCCGAATCAGAGCCGCAGCCTCACACCGACAACCACACGTTGGATCAACAGATCCATATAGCTTATTCCACAAAGTCACAAATTGGTTATAATAAACAACCACAGTTTGTCCCTTTTGACGGAAAGATTGAAACTCAGATTTCAATTGGTGAATACGAGGTCCATTCGAACCTCCATATCTGGTCTTCAGATCTAACCATAATTCATGAGCAATTTTATGAGAGATAATGGAAGGTTGGATGTGTTCATCAACACTGTTACAGATCCAAGAACAAATTATGGAATTATTAGCTTTCCATGCCGCCAATTCCTGTTCATCAGTGGGTTTAGGAAACCCGGAAGGATTGAGAAAACCTGCCCTGCTACGCCCTTCTAGAGCATTAATAATGGTTTTCTCCCAAATATCATAATTATCACCTTTAAGAAGATGCTTCGTCAAGGAATTACCCGCACTTTCGGACGGGTGGATGTAGTACGGAGAGGTAGGGTCGTGGATGAGCCTGACCTTCTTTGTTCCTTCGCTTGCCATGGAAACGAAGATAGTACCGGCGTGAGTCGGTGATTATGAGTCCGACGTGAGCCGGCGCTGCAGCGGTGGTGATCGACGTGAGCCGATCAAAGAGGGGCGACCGTGGTGTGCGGCTGGCGAAGCAACGGTGGCGGCACCGTGCGTGAGAAAAAAAGAGCCTAGGGTTTGAGAAGTTCCCGGGAAATTGGCTCTGATACCATGTAGAATTTTGGAAAAACTGAACTGCCTTTGATTCAATATTCACAACGTATATATACATGTGTCAAGTCCTACTACAAGTATGGTAGGGACTCCTTACAAGGAAACTAATTACAAAGGAAATAATTACATATATGGTAGTAAATAAATATATATGCTAACAATTCTGTTATTTTTTTCTCTCATTATCTTGATTTGTGGGATAATGTTAAGTGGGCTTAATACACATTCTTGTTTGGTTTTATATGAAGGTCAGATGTGAAGAGGCTGATAGGTAGAAGATTCAGTGACATAGTGGTACAAAAGGACATGAAACTCTGGCCGTTTAAAGTCACAGCTGGCCCGGAGTATGGGAATGCCGAAAAACCTATGATAGTTGTCACTTACCAGGGTGAAGAGAAGACATTTGCTGCAGAAGAAATATCTTCAATGATCCTCCAAAAGATGAAGAGTGTTGCGGAGGCGTATATAGGGAAAGAAGTCAAGGATGCTGTAATCACTGTTCCTGCCTACTTCAATGATGCGCAGCGTCAAGGTACAAAAGATGCCGGTGTCATTGCTGGGCTTAATGTCTTGCGCATCATCAATGAGCCCACAGCTGCTGCCATTGCTTATGGCCTTAACAAGAAAAGAAGTGGAAGGGGTGCTTCTGCCGCTGCTAAGAACATCCTGGTTTTTGATCTTGGGGGTGGGACTTTTGATGTCTCAATTGTGACAATGGAGAAGGATGTGTTTAAAGTCAAAGCAGTTAATGGGGACACCCATCTTGGAGGAGGAGATTTCAATAACAGGATGGTTAGCCACTTTGTAGCCGAGTTTGAGAGGAAACACAATAAAGACTTGAGTGGAAATGCTAGGGCCATAGGACGACTCAGAGCAGCATGTGAGAGGGCAAAAAGAAACCTCTCTTCCCTTACCGAAACATCTATTGACATTGAGTGTTTATTCGATGGCATTGATTTCACTTCGAGCATCACCCGTGCTAAGTTTGAAAAAATGAATTTGGATCTGTTCAAAGATTGCATGGAACTAGTTGAAAAGTGTGTGATGGATGCCAAACTGGAGAAGGGTGACATTCATGGTATAGTTCTGGTTGGTGGGTCCACCCGGATCCCAAAGGTTCAAGATGTATTGTAAGAGCTTTTCCATGGAAAGCAACTCCGCAAGAGTATAAACCCAGATGAGGCCGTTGCCCATGGAGCCGCGTTCCATGCTGCATCCCTAACCGGTTCCTTCTTGGGTGGGAATAGGGATTTTGTGCTTGTGGATGTTGCTCCTTTATCCCTCGGTGTCGAGCAATTTGGTGGCGCAATGTCTCTTTTCATTCCAAGAAACACCCCCATCCCCACAAAGTTTACAAAGTTCAACTGCACAACTCCTCATGACAACCAAACCAGTGCCCGGTTCCCAATCTACGAGGGTGAGTCTCCAATGGCAAAAGACAACAACTTTCTAGAAGAGTTCATCCTTGATGACATTCCTCCAGCTCTCAGAGGCTCTGCCAAGGTTGATGTCAGCTTGGAGATCGACGACAATGGCATCTTGATTGTGTCTGCAGAAGCGGCGGGGAGCAACATCAAGAAACAGATCAAGATAACCAATCACAGCGCGAGGTTCTCAAAGGGGGAGATGGATCGGATGGTGAAGGAGGCAGAGGAGCACAAGGCTCAAGATGAGGAGCGCAAGAAGGCATCCACGGCTAAGAATGCACTGGAGAATTACATTCATGACATCAATGACGCTTTGAGTGTGTGTGGGAATAGGGTTGGGATGAAGGAGAGGATAAGCTTGAGAGATGCGGTTGATAAGACGGTTCGTTGGTTGGAGTGGAACCATCTTCTTGTCGATGCTCTCAAGTTTGAGGAGAAGCTGAAGGAGGTGGAGGCCATATGTGAGCCTGTTCTTGCTAAGATGATGCAGCCTGGGCATGGGAGGGATGTCTTTGTCAAGCCTGAAATGGTTGAGATAGAGGACTAGCCTAGCCTGAGAATTTGTAACCTTTGTTATTTTGTTTTTGTTTTGTGAGTTCTGTAGTCACAAATCATCATCTTTTTGGATCTAACTGAGTTGATAATCTTCTCTTTTTGGGGACTGGACATACTCTCTAGTTTGGATTATAATCAATGAAGGTCATGGAAAGTTTCTTAGAATGATTAAATTTGGACATATATCTAAAACAAAACCAAATCTTAATATGGAACTCTCTAGTTTGGTTTATCTCAAAGCACTCACACTTTCTGTTAAAAAACCACATTTACCGCTACGTTTTCCTACTTTTTTTACTACATCATATTTTTTCACTAATAATCTATTTATCGCATCAAGAACAAAATTGAAAAGTCAACCATAAGTATATACTCTTTATTTCTCATAAAAATCAAAATAAGAACTGTTTTATGAAAAGGATGGAGTATAATACAAAAATAGTCAAACAATTTCAAAAAATGATCAATATCACATTATCTCCTCATTAGTTAATAGGCTAAGCTTATTCTCGTATTTCACAATTGAGATGTAGTTGTGTGAAAAAGAATATAGTAATGAAGACTAATTTAGTTGAAGCATAAAATAGATTGTAGGGAAGATGACGAAATAGTTTTGACTAGTAGGAGAATTTTTTTTCTGAAATAAGAATATTAATTTAATATTTCAATAATTAGTTCATATATACATTAGAATAAATATTTAATCCATATATACATTAAAAAATAATTAAATTTAGATAATCAATATAGAGAAGAGATAATATTTTTATTAAAATATCTCATCCTTATAAAATATCAATGTGTGCTTTGAACTACAAAACTTTTTTTATGATTAATGTAATACCATAGATATAATAGTTATTTCAGTTACACTAAAATATACTCCGTAAATGAATACGGAGTATCAAATATTAATTTTGTTTAAGTCATGATCAAAGTTGATCAACTCGATGTAGTAAAAGATCAAAATTTTAGAAACTCAAATTACAGGTAGCAATATAATTTATTTAAAATTAGAATTAAATTGACATTATCAATATATTTTAAAAATAATTTTTCCAATGTCTAATAATTAAGAATTACTTTCTTAGTTTTCTATTTATTTGTTTCTAAAGTTTATTTTTTTCATTTTTAAGAATAATAATAATAATAATAATAATAATAATAATAATAATAATAATAATAATAATAATTCTTAATTGGATCTTATCTGATGGTCTGATCTCATTGTATCAGAACTGATGGTCTGATCTGATTGGATCTGATCTGATCTGATTTTAATAAAATTAAGAAAAAATAAGTTGAACAGAACGGGGCCTTACACGCCACCTTTGTATGTAAAATAGTTCTTCCGTCCTACACCTTTTTTTCTTCTTGGTTATTCATGATTTTAATACGGAGTACTTTGGTTATTAATATCTCTGGTTATATATAAAAATAAAATATTAAAATATGATATTTCAAAATATGTTTGGAAATAAATCTATTGATACTAAGTTTATATATTATTATTAAAAAAAAAATTTCATAATTTATCCTCAAAGTTTAAAAATTTTATTCACAAAATAAAAATGAAAAAAAATACTCCAATAGGGTGTATACAAATACAAACTTAGAAAAAAATGTGTGTTTTTGTATCATTGGGTTCGGACCATTGGTTTTGTTGATCTAGTTTACACTCCAATAGGGGCAACAATGACCTAGGGGTAGACACGATACGGTTCCGGTCCGGTTCGGTGTCGAAACCGTCGATTCCAGTCCTGCCTCCCCATGGCACCGTTATCCATGGGTGGTCCGGAGAGTGTGCAAAGTCGTCAATCACACAGGACTCTTAAAATTTTAAGACTCCATATTTTTAAATTTGACATTAATTTCAAAGCATAAGTATTCAAAAAAAATAAAATCGGACCCAAAACATAAATTTTGAATCGGGCCAATTTTATTTTTTCATTTTTCTCGGGGCCGGCCCTGCCGTTAGCGGTACCGGTGCTAACGCTACTGGCGCCGGTACTCGCACATGCGGTTCGAGCACCGATCTGTCGGTTTATTCCGCCTCCAATTTTTTAAAATATTTTTTCTAAAAATTTATAAATGTGTATGGGTAAAAGCAAAAGAAATTTGTAACTTTTTAATTTTAATGAATTAAAATATCTAAAAATGTAGTTATTATTTAAATATTGAAAAATAAATAGTAAAAAACAACTACATTTAATATCTTTACGGTTCAAAAAAAGTGACGAAGTATAAACCATAAAGAAACTCTCGAAGGAGCTTATATATCGCTCACCTAAAAAACTAATTACAATTAAATAAAACAATTATTCACTTATTCCTCGGAATTAGGACTTCCGTCTGTGGTTGCAATTCATGTAATTTATCAATGTCGTATCCTGAATCTGACGTCTTGCCAAGAACCAATCTAGATTCCAAACACAAAGTACCAGTAATAAAGATGAAGCTTTTGCTCCTCCACATTCAAGACCAGGCTTCAATATTTTTTCTTAGGTTTATTACAAGTCTACCTGTGTGAGAAGAAGACCAAGAGGTAAAGAAAGAAGACGAAGAAGAAAAAAAACAAGTAAAAGAAGAAGACGAAGGGCCGGCGATAGGGATCGATCTGGGAACCACCTACTCTTGTGTCGGAGTCTGGCAGCCACAGCAAGAACGTGTTGAGATCATCGCCAACGATTTGGGCAGTCGCACGACGCCGTCTTGGGTTGCATTCACCAAAGTGGAACGATTAGTGGGCAAATCTGCACAGAACCAGGCCCCAGTCAACCCCTCCAATACCATCTTCGGTATCTGCCTTTTCTCCCTTCAAATTTTCCTGTTTTATTTTTATGTAGTTTCTCTTAAGCAGTCCTAAATACAAAAAAATGCAAACTTTGTTCGGTACCCAGTACCCACTAAACAGCATCCCTCTCAAATCAATGCTCAATACAGCTTGAGTCCCTCTTTCACATTACTGATTACTCTTTGCAAACAAGCTGTCAAATTTTGGAATTTAATAGGTGTGGGATGTACATTTCTTGTTTCTTGGACATGAATGGCAGATGTGAAGAGGCTGATAGGTAGAAAGTTTAGTGATGTAACGGTGCAAAACGATATGAAGCTCTGGCCATTTAAAGTCACAGCTCGCCCTGGAGACAACAAACCAATGATAGTTGTAACTTTCAAGGGCAAAGAGAAGCAATTTGCTGCTGAAGAGATATCTTCAATGATCCTCCAAAAGATGAAGAGTGTTGCCGAGGCCTATCTAGGGAAGCAAGTCAAGAATGCTGTTATCACTGTTCCTGCCTACTTCTGTGATGGCCAGCGTCAAGCTACAAAAGATGCTGGTTTCATTGCCGGGCTTAATGTCTTGCGCATCATCAATGAGCCCACGGCTGCTGCAATTGCCTATGGTCTTGACAAGAAAGGATCTGGAAGTGGCGATTCTGCTTCTAAAAACATTCTGGTATTTGATCTTGGTGGTGGGACATTTGATGTCTCTATTGTCAGAATGGAGAAGGATGTGTTTGAGGTCAAAGCTGTTAATGGGAACACTCACCTTGGAGGGGGAGACTTCAATAACCGAATGGTGAGTTTGAGAGGAAACACAACAAAGACATGAGTGGAGATCTTAGGGCTCTCGGGCGGTTAAGAGCAGCTTGTGAAAGGGCCAAAAGAACTCTCTCTGCAACTGCCGAAACATCTCTTGATATTGATTGTTTATTTGATGGCATTGATTTCTCTTCAGGCATTACCCGTGCACGGTTTGAGAAACTGAATATGGATCTGTTTGAAGACTGTATGGAGCTAGTTGAGAATTGTTTGAAAGATGCCAAAATGGAGAAGAGCCACATTCATGATATTGTTTTGGTTGGGGGGTCCACCCGTATCCCAAAGGTTGAAGAATTATTACAAAAACTCTTCCATGGAAAGAAGCTTTACAAAAGTATAAATCCAGATGAGGCGGTTGCCTGTGGAGCATCTTTTCATGCAGCATCCCTGACTGGTGCCTGTTTGGGTGCGAAAAAGGATGTTGTGTTGGTTGATGTTGCTCCGCTATCTCTTGGTATTGGGTGTTATAGTGGTGCAATGTCTGTTGTTATTCCAAGGAATACCCCCATCCCTACAAAGATGACCAGGCACAATTACAAAAATGTTTATGACAATCAAACAGCTACTTTGTTCCCTGTGTATGAGGGGGAAATGCCAATAGCAATATACAACTATTTCTTGGGAGAATTTACCCTCCGCAACATTCCTCCGGCGCCTAGAGATGTTCCTAAGTTTGATGTTGATTTTGAAATCGATGCCAATGGCATCTTGACCGTATCTGCTCAACTCGTGGGAAGTAACAACAAGGAACAAATCACTATAACCAATCACAGCGCTAGGTTGTCAAAGGCAGAGATTGATCGAATGGTGAAGGAGGCCGAGGAGTACAAGGCTCAAGAGGAGGAGCTCAAGAAATCATCCGCAGCTAAAAATGCTTTAGAGAGTTACATCCACTACGCAGGGGGCACTTTGGGTTGCCATGGAAATAGGGTTGAGATGAAGGATAGGAGTGCTTTGAGAGATGCAATTGAGAAGACGGTCCATTGGTTAGAGTGGAACTACCTTCTTTGCGATGCTCTCAAGTTTGAAGAGAAGAGGAAAGAGCTCGCGGCTATATGCGAGCCTGTCATCACTAAGATGATGCAGCCTGGGCAGGGTAGTTGCTGCAAATTTGCCAAGGCTGAGATCATTGAGATAGAGGATGACTAGTGGAAGCTGATGAATCTTGAAGCCCAGTTTTATTATAGGTGCAGATTATGGCATGTTGATTATGTTCAAAGTTTTTTGGTTAGGCAGTATGGTAATGCTATGTAAGCTCATGATTCTTGATAACTTTATCTGGTTTTTTGCAGCTTCAAACAAGTGCATATGTATGTATTCCCAAAAAATAGCTGACTAAAAACAAACACATGCGCACACGGAAGTTTTTGAAATACATGTGCACTTTTAGCTCAATATTGGAGCAAAATGTAGCCTTTATGCTAAAATAGTAGTTGTTGTAATTTCAATGAAGTCAAGAGTGAAATATCTATGATTATTTTTATTTTTTTATTTTTTTGGGATTTTTTCTGTGTGAAAAAACCTTGCAACTATTTTTTTTTTTGCTTTTTTTTAAAATAAATTCATATCAATTGCAAGAAATTTCAGGTGTGAAATACATGTGATGCTTTTACGTGATAATTTTTTAAAATTTTATGTGAAAAAATGTAACTATATTACTTTTCTTACTTTTTTGGAAATAAACTCACTTGATAATTCAAGCAAAACTCAACTCCAAAATAAATGTGATTCTTTTTAATTTTTAGAAAAATAATTTTTTTAGGAAATATATAAAATGTGACTATAATTTTTTTACTCCCTCCGTCCAAAAAAGAACTTCTCACTTTCCTTTTTCATCCGTCCACAAAAAAACTTCCCATTTCTAAATTTAGTAAGGAATTGAAGGGTAAAGGTCAATTATGCCCCTCCCTCTCATTCATCGTCATTATCCCCATTTACTCTACGCCACCCACCTATTATCTACCTCTACTTCTTCGCCATTTACTCCTTCACGCCATCCTCTTCCACAAACCTCTTAGATCTAGGGTTTTCCTCCTCTCTTTCGTCTCTATTCCTCCTCTCTGATACCTTCACCAAGTTGCTCTCACCTGTACCAGATCAGCGGATTTAAACGAGACAAGTGGGTGGGTGAATTTCCATGGATTCCGAAGATCTGCGCTACCTTTCTGTAATTGAAGACACTGTGGATGAAATCGACCCTGAGGAGACCGTCGAGGATGAAAAATCCTTTTCCGCATCTGGCAATTTGGTGATTGAGCAACTTCATCCTCTTGAAGAAGGTATTCCGGAGGTTGTCCCTGATTCAGAGGAAGAGGATGAGCCCGCTGAGCCCTCTCCAGTGTCAAGCTTTGTGTGCGCAAGAAAGCACACTTGTAACACCATCTTAAAGCTTATCTTCCTTTTTTCTTTTGCACATATCACGCCCAAACCCACTAAAGGGTAATATGGGAAAGTCAAGGACAATTTCAGATTTTCTTAAAGTGTGTGCCGGGTCAAACCGGAAAGTTCTTTTTTGGACGGATGGAGTATTTTAGAAAATAAATTTATTTGATTCTTAGAAATTGATTTTTTGTCCAAGTATTTTTATGAATCTATTTGATATTTTAATTGAAATATAAAGAGTTTTAGTAGTTTATTACTAATACTCCCTTCGTTCTTTAAAAATCTTCATCTTTACTAATACTGTCTCTCAATAACTCTTATTTGTTTGCATTTTCACTGATTATTTAATAAAATAAACTTTTCTTGTCACCTATTATTTTTATAGAGTTTTTTATGTAATTTTTAAATATAAAGTTTTTATTTTTTATTTATTTACCAATTTGTAAATAAAATCATTTTTAAATTCACAAGATTTTTCACATTGGTCAAAAAAAGAAATTCTTTTAGGTACAGATGAAGTACTCCGAGTATATTTTAAGAAATCTCATGAGTGAAACATACTACTCAAAAACAAACCGAAGTGTTAAACAATGGAGTTGCTAATTCTTAAAATTAAGCCCATGAAACCTACCAAAAAATCTATTAATTTGTCAACATATATGTTCAATCAACAAAAAACTTAAAATATATTGGTACTCTTTGATCGTTGAAGTGTATGTTTTCTTTTTGCTCTAGAATCTCTTGCTGATATCCATGTTTCGTTACGTTGATTTTCTACGGCTGCGAATCATAAGTTAAAAAAATTAAATTGTACACAATTTATTTATGAAAAAAATATAGAATTTGGAAATTATAATAAGTTATTAATGGATAAAAGGGACCAAAATGTTTATTATTTACGTGCTAAAAGGTAAGGTCGTAAGACTATGTATATTAAAAGGGAAAATATTTATAAATTTAAAAAAATACATTTTTAATAATCTAACACATGTTTTATGGAAGCTTTAAGTACTTAATTTAAAACAAAATTTTGGGTTCTTGCCTTTAAAATATAATAAATTCAAATATAATACTCCGTAAAAAACTAGTTAAACTCCTTCAGCCATCATTCATCCATCTCTTCACTCTCGCTGCCCTAAAGAATTGTTTTTAATATGCCGCTGGATGGGTACTTAGGAAATCAACTTTTATTACTTATTATTATTTTAATATTATATTATAAAATTTTTATATTTACTTATTGAACTATAACATCTATTTTATTCATCACATTTACACGTATGTCCAAGCTTAACAAACTATAAATCGTTGATCACCATTTTACGAAATGTACCCGAAAACCTAATTTTACATAAAAAGGTCAACTTTACCAAAAGTTCATATTTTTATGTCAAAAGATAGTATATTTATTTTTATTAAAATAATGACTAACTACTAAACCAATTTTTTGGGTTGTTACAAGACCTATCATCAAGTCTCATGTTCTTTTCAAGGATCCCTCTCACTTTTGGAGTACTGTTGGTGGTTTGCATTATTTAGTTGTTATTTGTACGGATATTCAATACGCTAATTGGGTGTCTCAGATTATGCACAACCCAACTGAGCAAAATTATCACGCCTTGCAGCGTATCCCTCGCTACCTAAAAGGTACTTTACACCTTGGTCTTCTTTTTCGAAAGGGGGGCTTTGATCTGTTTGTTTATTCTAATTCTGATTGGGTAAATGACAAAGATGATCGTAAGTCCACAACTGGTTAAATCCTCTTTCTTGGTTCCAATCTCATCTATTAGTGTATGAAAAAGCAGACTCATATTTCTAGATCTTCCACTGAAATTGAGTATCGTGCTATGGCTGCAGGCGTGGCCAAAGCTATTTGGCTACGCTATATTACCGATGCCTTGGGCATTCCTCCATCAAAACCACGTTTATACTATGACAATGAGTTAACTATCTATGTCACCAAAATTCCAGTTCTCTATAATCGTATGAATCATGTTGGTTCAGATTCTCATTTTGTACGAGATTATGCTTCCTCTGCGGAGCAATTAGTAGACATTCTCACGAAGCCGCTTCCGCCAATTCCATTCGAATATTTTGTTCTAAGCTGCCCCTCGTGTAGGGGTGGGTTCGTTTTTGGCGGTTCGGTTTTTACCCAAAACCAAAGACAAAACGGAAGGTAAGTTGGCGGTTCGGTTCGGTTCGATTTTGCATTAAAAATATGTAAACTGTTGGTTATTCGGTTCGGTTTTAAGCAGTTTTTATTTTGGTTTTTTTCGGTTTTTTCGGTTCATAAAATTAAATAATTATAAGCATTAAAAATTGTATAAATACTAACTCGACGAAGTAATAACAATACGTAAGTTTGAGTTTGGTTTTTTTGCTTGATTTTTACTAAAAAAAGCAGAACGAAAGGTTAGTTTTCTATTCGGTTCAATTTTACATACACAGTACGTGTCAAGTGCATAACAAACATCTAGGAGATTCCAAATAATCCTAAAGATATCGTATGTAAAATCAACTATAGAGATTTTATGTTTTTTTGATATAATACTTTCATTTACATTATAACATCAAAGTTTTTTTTACGTAAATATGTTAACTACTCATATTAATTTTTAATGTTATATAATTCTATATTAGGATTAGTTATTGGTGTTTATATTCTTAGATTTTTTAAAGTTTATAATATGGTTAAAATTTTTAATTAATAGTTATGAATTTTTTTAATCAACTAGTAATATATTTGCATTTTTGTTTAAATGATTTTTATACATATCACATATACTCATATAAATAAAAAAGAAGCATATATTTAAGTTCGGTTTATTCGGTTCGGTTTGGTTTTTCAAAGTAAAAACCAAATTGAAACCAAACAATAACGGTTCAGTTTGGTTTTTTTTACATTCGGTTTCGGTTTTTTCGGTTCGATTTTTTGTCAAGCTCGTTTCAATCGATTTCGGTTCGGTTTTCGGTTTTCGGTTTTTCCGTTCCAGCCCTACCCTCGTGTGGGGATATTGGGAAATAGAATACTACCTCCGTCCCATTGTCTTTGTCCACTTTTGACTTTTGGAACTGTTCATCTAAGCACTTTGACTCATCAAATTTTCTCAATGTGTAAGCCTAAAAATAGTCATGTGTGATCTTGTTTGATTCGTCTTAACATATAGATTATTAATATATAATTTTTATAATTTTTTAATATACAAATTATAAAATAAAATGGATTAAAGAAGTGCATTGAATGGTATGCCAAAAGGTAAGTGGACAAAGACATTAACAGGAGCGAGAGAGTATTACGTAGTATGGAGTATTAAATACGGAGTACGAAGTATTCATTTCAATAAAAAAGGTTGGATAAGGTCACATTTCTTCGGATGTGGACGTCTGTGGACGTCAGGATCTCTGAAGCACAAATATAGCTTGAGTAAAGAATTACAAACCCGCCGATAGGAGAAAAAGAAGAAGAAGAAGAAGAAGAGAATAGGGGACCATCTTCCGGTTACCTCCTCTTCCTACTCAAAATCGTACTTCTGCGCAATTCGCCGATTCATTTCTTTATTTCTAATCAACTGCTTGTGCTTATTTGTGTTCTAGATAACGATAGTCAACTTGTATTGTTATGTTTCTGTTCCTCAAAGTTTTTTGAGTATGGAATTTGCAGATGAACATCTAAATAAGATTACAATTCTGTATTCATCTTCAACACTAGAGCGAGAGAGAAGATGTCGAAGGAAAAATTATGTGGCGGAAGAGGATCAGCGACTAAAGCAGAAGCAGAATGGCCGGCGATTGGAATTGATCTCGGAACCACTTACTCTGTCGTCGGAATTTGGCAGCCGAATCAGGGCCGGGTGGAGATCATCACCAACGATTTAGGCAACCGCACTACGCCGTCTTGGGTTGCCTTCACCGCTGCTGATCGATTGATCGGCGAATCTGCTCAGAACCAGGCCGCATTTAATCCCTCCAATACCATCTTCGGTTTGATTTTTGTCTTTCTTCTTTCTCTTTTGGGTTTGATTTTTAAATAGTCCATGCTTAGATTTTCAAATTAATATTAACATTCTACTTCCCAAGCATGAAGCTGCATAACCTTTTTTCATCAAACAAGGAAACTCATATTTATGTGCATTGTATATGCTTCACATTTTTGCATATTATGTGTGAGTTTGGTGAGCACTAATTATGTAGCAGTTCTTTGACCTTAGGGATTAGTTCACAAGTTTTGAAAGTTTGAGGAATATTTACCACGGGGATTATTTACTCTTTTTTAATACAATTCCTCAGTTGGCGATTCAGAAAATTGAAGACTTGGTGGCACTTTAAAAAACTAAAGTCTCAAAGCAAAATACAACACAAAATACAAATATTAAAATAGTCTTAGTATGAAATCATGTATAGTGTATAGCAATTCAAATAGTATAAAACCAGTAAACAACAACAACAATAATCTCTATCCACTAAAGTAAAGTTAGCCGGTTCCGGTGGCCCAAATCTCATTCCTGTTTTTGATGAATGGTTAATCATTCCATTCCTTTATGTTACAAGTTTTTACAAAATGGTGACTATCTGGAGCCTAGACATCATTTACACGTAGTGTTTTTCATTATTGAAGTTACTCCCTATAATTTGGGAATGGAATTTGTTTCTTATGCAAGAAATTTTTTAGATGGCTTGTTATTGTCATACCCATATTGATTGTTGTATTTGAATGGCAGATGTGAAGAGGCTGATAGGAAGGAAATTCAACGACACAATAGTACAAAATGACATGAAGCTCTGGCCATTTAAAGTCACAGCTGGCACTGATGATAAGAGTGCTGAGAAACCTTTGATAGTTGTAACTTACAAGGGTGAAGAGAAGGCATTTGCTGCTGAAGAGATATCTTCAATTATCCTCCAAAAGATGAAGAGCATTGCTGAGGCCTATCTAGGCAAAAAAGTCAAGAATGCTGTTATCACTGTTCCTGCATACTTCAATGATGCACAGCGTCAGGCTACGAAAGATGCTGGTGTCATTGCCGGGCTTAATGTCTTGCGTATCATCAATGAGCCCACAGCTGCTGCAATCGCTTATGGTCTCGACAAAAAGGGAGTTGGAAAAGGTGATTCTGCTTCAAAGAACATACTGGTTTTTGATTTGGGTGGTGGTACTTTTGATGTCTCTATTCTCACAATGAAGGAGGATGTGTTTGAAGTAAAAGCTGTTAACGGGGACACCCATCTAGGTGGAGGGGATTTCAATAATAGAATGGTGGGCCACTTTGCAGCTGAGTTTGAGAGGAAACACAAGAAAGACTTGAGTGGAAACCCCAGGGCTTTAGGGCGGTTGAGAGCGGCTTGTGAGAGGGCCAAGAGAAACCTCTCTTCAGCTACTGAGACATCCATTGACATTGAGTGTCTCTTTGAGGGCATTGATTTCTGTTCAAGCATCACCTGTGCACGATTTGAGAAAATGAATATGGATCTATTCAAAGGCTGTATGGAGTTAGTTGAAAAGTGTTTAAAGGATGCCAAAATGGAGAAGGGGGACATTCATGATGTTGTTATGGTTGGTGGGTCCAGCCGAATCCCTAAGGTTGAGGAACTGTTGCAAGAACTCTTCAATGGAAAGAAGCTCTGCAAGAGTATAAACCCAGATGAGGCTGTTGCCTGTGGAGCAGCTTTTCATGCTGCATCCCTCACTGGTGCCTGTTTGGGTGTGAACAAGGATGTTGTGCTTGTGGATGTTGCTCCACTATCGCTTGGTATTAGGGTTTATAGTGGTGCGATGTCTGTTGTTATTCCAAGAAATACCCCCATCCCTACAAAGATGACACAGCACAATTACACAACTGCTGTGGACAACGCCACAAGTGTTCTGTTCCCCGTGTATGAGGGGGAAATGCCAATAGCAAGAGACAACTATTTTCTCGGAGGATTTACCCTCCACAAGATTCCTCCCGCGCCCAAAGGTGTTGCCAAGTTTGATGTTTGTTTTGAAATCGATGCCAATGGCATCTTGACTGTGTCTGCAGTACTTGTGGGTAGTAAAAACAGGGACCAAATCACAATAACCAATCACAGCTTGAGGCTAACAAAGGCGGAGATTGTTCGGATGGTGAAGGAGGCGGAGGAGTACCAGGCTCGAGAGGAGAAGCGCAAGAAGGCATCAGAGGCTGGGAATGCATTGGAGAATTACATATACCGCTTGAGGGGTACTCTGAGTAAATTTGGAAATTCTAAGAAAAATAAATAAAAAAACTATGGGGGTACGTGTTATTGGTGGAACTCTGGAAGTACTAGAATGGGTGGAAATTCAGACATAACTTGTGACTGCCTTATTTGTATAGACTCCCTTCGTTTGCATATATTCTACTCTACTTAGTTTTCATCTTCGGTTTATAAGTCAACACTGTGTATATATATATTCCCTAAATATAAACGCCCCATTGACAAGACATTGAGCCTGTTTGGGAATAGCGTTAGAGATTAGCGTTAGCGTTTTGGATAAAATTTTAACGGTACAGATTACTTTGAAAACGCTGCCCGTAGATAGTCTTTTCAAAACGCTAACGCTAATAGCTAACGCTATTTCCAAACAGGTCCATTGTTGTAAAAGGCACGTGCCTTTTAACAAATTATGTTCCTAAGTAAAGATCTGTTCACTATGGTTAGAGTAAGATTGAATTTTCAATGTCATAGGATAATCCGAGCATCTACTGTGCTTTGTTTGAAAAATTAATGATTCCCACCTCTCAATCCATTGGTAAACCCCTCACCCCGGCCCCATATTCACTTCATACTCCCTTTAATTGTACCCTACAAAATTTAGTTAAAATTTAAAAAACTTACATAAATTAGAAAAAAACTTCTTTGAATGTATTTTTCATACTCCGTAGTATTTTTATTATAATTGGTATTGCTATTATTGATAAGTTGTTGTTCTTATAATTATAATACTCCCTCCGTTCCAAACTTGATTACAATTTTTTTCTTTTTCCTCTCGATAACTTTTGTTTGTTTACGCGATTTCAATAAGTATTTGATAAAATAAAATATTCTTGTCACCTCTTGTTTTGTAGAATTTTTTACGTAGTTTTTAAACATGTACTCCGGGTATTTATTATTTCTTATTGATATATCGATTTCTAAATAAAATGATTTAAAAACTGAGATATTTTTCTCGTAAACCCCAATTTGATTACAAATTGAGAACAGAGGGAGTACATAGTAATAATTACTATTGGTTTTATAAATTTCATAATAGATAAAAAAAGTAAATAAAATTCGACTACATGAATAATGCATATGTCATTGAATTAGATACAGCCGTACAAGAGTAGTTTAATTATATTTTTTTTATTTATAATATTGATGTTTTCCATGTAATTTTATACTAATAAAATATTCATAATTTTTTGAAGCAAAGTTCAGTGTCATGCAAATTTGTAAAAAAACATTCCCCAATAAAATTGTACTCCACATTTATAATATACCGAGTAAAATTAATAGAAGAAAAAATAATAATAAATGTGATTTACAAAATACGGAGTAGTAACATATGAATAATAATAATAATAATAATATGAATAATAATAATAATACATGAAAAACATACTTCAGGTGTTATTTTTAGAGTTATTTTTTGGGAGAAAATGATAGTGAAGAAAATGAGAATAGTTGACAAAATATGAAGAAAATAAAAAAAATTAAAAGAACGGGTAAAAACAGGAATAAATATAAAAAAAGGTAATTTACCTAAATATAACTAAAACATAATGACTTTTTCAATATAGGACCATATGTTTTTATTTACCAATGTAGGACCATTGGTCATTATCTATAAGTTATTATTTAACTAAATGTCTAGCATCACTTGGACATTATTCTTCTCACTAGTCATTATTAAGTCCTATTTAAGTCTTACATTGAGAAATGACTTAATTTTTAGTCCTATTCAGTGCAAATTTCACTATAAAAAAACTGAAAGTTAAAACTTAAAGTTCTAAAGAATAAAGTCTTAAATGTGTTTTCGTTTTTACTACTATGTAAAACTCGGTAATACGTATGTATGTATGCATAGCTCTCTTTATAGTGGAACTCATACAGAATTATAGGGAACCAAATATTTAGGAGTATGAGATTAAGTGCTAGGGAGGGAGTAGTTATTAAAATCTGTACTAAAATCTACCAAAATATTGTACTCCTACACACGTTCCTAAATCCCAATAAAGTAAATAAACTGTAAAACCCTCAGAACCGAACCAGAAAATACGGCTCTGAAGTCTGAACTGGGAAGTGCCGAAGTGGGAGCAGGAGAGGAGAAGTCGAAGATAATGGAGGAGACTGGAAGAAGGCCAACTGATGAAGGAGAAGGGCCGGCGATAGGGATCGATCTCGGAACCACTTATTCTTGTGTTGGTGTCTGGCAGCCACAGCACGACCGAGTTGAGATCATCCCCAACGATTTAGGCAACCGTACGACGCCGTCTTGGGTTGCCTTCACCGATTCCGAACGACGCATCGGCGAATCTGCACAGTACCAGGCCGCCGTCAATCCCTCCAATACCATCTTTGGTACGTCCCTTGCCTTTTTCTATTTTTTATTCTTGTCTTTAATTTGTGTAATTGAGGTCTTTTTTTTTTACATTACTCTTCCCATTACTTACTTTATGCCAATGTATCCAACAAGCCATCAAATTTGGCTGGAATCTACTCACTCCATCCTTTAATTTATGATTGACGAAAGCTCGGGTAAAAATTATTTTCAAATTTATTTAAAAAACTTGTCGTAAAATTTTTAAAAAAATCAAATATTTATAAACTATGTCAAAAGTTCAAAAGATAAGAGGTGACACTATATTATTTAATCAAATAAGTAACGAAAAATAGGTTAAGGAAGAAGATAAATCTGCATTGCGAATAGTGGGCAATGACATTCATTTCAGAACGGAGGAAGTAATAAACATATTATTTGTTGTATATGAATGACAGATGTGAAGAGGCTGATAGGTAGAAAGTTTAGTGATGTAACGGTGCAAAATGACTTGAAGCTCTGGCCTTTTAAAGTCATCGCTGGCCCTGATGGTGGCAGTGGTGGTGGAAAGAAACCAATGATATCAGTCACTTACAAAGGCGAAGAGAAGCTATTTACTGCTGAGGAGATATCTTCAATGATCCTCCAAAAGATGAAGATTATTGCAGAGGCATATCTAGGCAAACAAGTCAAGAATGCTGTCATCACTGTTCCAGCCTACTTCAATGATGCACAACGTCAAGCTACAAAAGATGCCGGCGTCATTGCTGGGCTTAATGTCCTACGCATCCTCAATGAGCCTACAGCTGCTGCAATTGCCTATGGTCTTGACAAGAAAGGATCTGGTAGTGGTGATCCTGCTTTAAAGAACATACTGGTTTGGAGGTGGGACTTTTGATGTCTCTATTGTCGCAGTGAAGAAGGACGTGTTTGAAGTCAAAGCTGTTAATGGGGACACCCACCTTGGGGGAGGGGATTTCAATAACAGAATGGTGAGCCACTTTGTAGCTGAGTTTGAGAGGAAACATAAGAAAGACATCAGCACAAATCCTAGAGCCCTAGGGCGGCTGCGAGCAGCATGTGAGAGGGCCAAGAGAAACCTCTCTTCAGTTACAGAAACGTCTATTGACATTGAGTATCTTTGTGAGGGCATCGATTTCTCTTTGAGCATCAACCGTGCACGGTTTGAGAAAATGAATTTGGATCTCTTCAAAGATTGCATGGAACCAGTTGAAAATTGTTTAAAGGATGCCAAAATGGAGAAGAACAACATTCATGATGTTGTTTTGGTTGGTGGGTCTACCCGAATCCCAAAGATTCAGGGTTTGTTGCAAGACTTGTTCCATGGAAAGAAGCTTTGCAATAGTGTAAACCCGGATGAAGCTGTCGCTTGTGGAGCAGCTTTTCATGCTGCATCCCTGACTGGTGCCTGTTTGGGTACGAATAAGGATGTTGTGCTTGTGGATGTTACTCCTTTGTCTCTTGGTATTGAGACGTATGATTTGGACATGTCTATTGTGATTCCGAGGAATACCACCATCCGTACAAAGATGACAGCGAAGATGCAAACTGCTGTTGACAACCAAACAAGTATTTTGTTCCCAGTGTTTGAGGGGGAAATGCCAATAGCAATGGACAACTATTTTCTGGGCAGATTCTCCCTCCATAACATTCCTCCAGCACCCGAAGGTGTTGCTAAGTTTGATGTTGATTTTGAAATCGATGCCAATGGCATCTTGACTGTGTCTGCAGTACTAGTGGGTAGTGACAACAGAGACCAAATCACAATAACCAATCACAGTGCTAGGTTGTCGAAGGAGGAGATTGATCGGATGGTGAATGAGGCTGAGGAGTACAAGGCTCAAGATGAGCAGCGCAAGAAGGCAGCCATGGCTAAAAATGCTTTGGAAAATTACATCCACTACGCGAGGGGCACTTTGAGCGGCTGTGGGAATAGGGCTGGGATGAAAGACAAGATAGCTTTGAGAGAAGCAGTTGAGAGGACTGGCCGTTGGTTGGAGTGGAACTACCTTCTCTGTGATGCTCTCAAGTTTGAGGAAAAGAGGAAAGAGCTGGAGGCCGACTAGTTGAGGCCGATGAGTGTTGAAACTCAGTATTAGTATTAGACACTATTAGTTGCAGATTATGGCATGTTCTCTTTGTTAGGCAGTATGGTAAAGCTTTTGTAGGCTCATGATTCTTGAAGTTTTATCTGGTTTTGCAGATCCTTATATTGTCCAAATTGACACTTTGTTGACAATCCTCCTAAGTGTCCTATAGAGGAGTAGATCCTCCCCATGGGAACCATAGGAAGGGACTTTGCCATGTATGTGATATCAATGCATAACAGAGATGTGTTGTAAATCAATTTAAACTTTGTCTCATCTACTCAGAATATGTAATTGTTGCTCTCCCATTGGTCAAACATGTGAAATGAGTATTTTCTAAATTCTAAATGTACATATGACGGATATATACTAATATCGTACTTCCAAATTTATAATCTGCTACATTTCAAACATAGACAAAGTTGATTTTTTTATCCGGTTTTTTTCTTATACATATTTGGTTGATTTAATGTAGTGGTTGAGGTGTGTGTGTGTGTATTATTTTAATACAAAAAGAAATTCCAAGTTATAATAATCTATATTTATTTCACGACCTTTCATTTTATAAAATTCTTAAAGTAAGCTTCAGAGGATCAATCTTTTGGATTGGTTCTAACCTTTGTATCAGTTTGTCCTCCATTAGTTTCGAACTGGTTCAAGTCCTTATGAATTAAGATGATTTGAGACTATCATACTTTGGGCTAGTCTCAAGAATAAATTATACTTCCTCCGTGCTATATCTTTCTTCCCGTTGCGCAAAACGAAGAAAAATCTCAAGTTTTTTCAATCTATTTTATTTAAATATTGGTATAGAAATAAAAAATAAAACATACATATTTTAAAACTACATCAAAAATTCAACAAAACAAGTGGTGACAATAATATTTTATTTTATCATATAGGCCATGAAAAAACACAAATAAATATAAATTTCCGTGAAGTTGAAATAGTGCTCTGGAAAAAAAGTTTTAGGACGGAGGGAGTATCTCAAACTTTCATATTTTGATCCTTTTCTATATATCATTGTAGTCTCAATTTCTTTAGGTTGTGTATTTTTCACCACCAACTTCGAGATCTAAAGACATCTTTTGTTTACAAAACATATTCAAATACGGAGTAAAAAAGTTAAATTATTCCGGTTTTGACTTTTTATAGTAAACTAGTTTTAACTTTTGTCTTATAATTAAATACTACGGTATATATATTTTTTATTAATTACTCCCTCCGTCCATAAAAGAACTTCCCACTTTCCTATTTGGGATGTCCACAAATAAACTTCCCATTTCCTTATTTGGTAACTTTTTTTTAAGTAAATGTCTCATTTACCCTCTCTACAAAACATACCATCCATCCTCACAACCCAACCTTATCTTTTCTTCCACCACCACCACGTATCTCTCTCCCTCTCTCTCAATAATTCTCTTCATCTCCACTAGATCTACCCTATTCTTTTTCTTGAAATTGTCTCCATCAGCATCTATATCTACGTTGCTCCCAGCATCGCTTCTCGCTGCCAAAATCTAGCAATAGTTAGATCGGTTAGATTATTCAGTTCCTCGTTAAATTCGGTCCAATTAGATCCCTCCTTGACGTTTATGTTTAGACTATGACTACAACAGCGCACTGGAAAGAGATGTGACGACAATTGAAGCGGTGGAAGGCAGTGGGGTTGTTGAGACGAAGATTGTAGAGGAGCTGCTGAGACGGTGTTTGCAGTCAGGGGATGGGGGCGGCGGGGGGCTGTTAAGACGGCGATTGCAGTGGTGGGATGGGGGCAGCGGCGCTGCTGTTGAGAAGATGATCGCATATGGGTTGCTGCGACGGCGATTGAAGTGGGTGGATGAGGCCGGAGACAGAACAATGGGTTGGATGGGTAGAGGGGTATTTTAGGAAAGTCAATGCCTTTTTTAATTTGCATAAATATGCTCACCAAGTCAAAATGGGAAGATTAAAAATGGACAGAGGGAGTATATAAGATAATATTTGAAAATATTCTATAAAATGAATCTAATAAAAAATTTTAATATCAATATTTAATATCAATATTGTTTAATTTATAGTTAATATTTACCAATTTTAACTTAAAAAAATCAAAAATAGACAAATAAGGAAAAAATATAATAGAGGCATATAAATGGAATGGGTACGATTAATCCGGGAACTGCCACGCCAATACGTCATGGGGTACAGTTTAAAATTTTATACTCCGTATTAAAGTTTATTCATCGCAAACGCCACTCACTGATCCCTACTGGGCGCCATGGACGGAAGCAAGAAACGGAAACGCGCCGCAACCGCAGTTGAAGAAGCTCCGGCGATCGGAATCGATTTGGGAACCACTTATTCTTGCGTCGGAGTCTGGCTGCCGCAACACCACCGTGTTGAGATCATCCCCAACGATTTAGGCAACCGGACGACGCCGTCTTGGGTCGCCTTCACCGACGTCCAACGCTTTGTAGGCGAAGCTGCCCTGAACCAGGCCCACATGAATCCCTCCAACACCATCTTCGGTCTGTCTTTTTTTTTTTTTGTGTGGCTTAAATAGAATTTTGAACTTTGATTTTTGAAATTGCCCAAAAATCCCTGGCTTCAATTCCCCATCCACCGGATTGTTATGAAAATTAATGTGTATGAATAACAGATGTGAAGAGGCTGATTGGTAGGAAGTTCAGTGATGTATCGGTGCAAAACGACTTGAAGCTCTGGCCTTTTAAAGTCATTGCTGGCACCGATGGTGGTAGTGGTGGTGGAAAGAAACCAATGATATCTGTCACTTACAAAGGCGAAGAGAAGCAATTTGCTGCTGAGGAGATATCTTCAATGATCCTCCAAAAGATGAAGAGTATTGCTGAGGCCTATCTGGGCAAACAAGTCAAGAATGCTGTTATCACTGTTCCTGCCTACTTCAATGATGCCCAGCGTCAGGCAACAAAAGATGCTGCTTTCATGGCTGGGCTTAATGTCCTAAGCATCATCAATGAGCCCATAGCTGCTGCCATTGCGTATGGTCTTGACAAGAAAGGATCTCGAAGTGGCAATTCTGCTTCTAAAAACATTCTGGTATTTGATCTTGGTGGTGGGACATTTGATGTCTCTATTGTCACAATCAAGAAGGGCGTGTTCGAAGTCAAATCTGTTAACGGGCACGCCCACCTTGGTGGGGAAGATTTCAACAACAGAATGGTGAGCCACTTTGTTGCTGAATTTGAGAGGAAACACAATAAAGACCTGAGTCAAGATCCTAGAGCTCTGGGGAGGTTAAGAACGGCTTGTGAGCAGGCCAAAAGATTCCTCTCTGCAACCACCGAAACATCTCTTGATATTGATTGTCTATTTGAGGGCATTGATTTCTCTTCGGCCATTACCCGTGCACGGTTTGAGAACTTGAATATGGATCTGTTTGGAGATTGCATGGAGCTGGTTGTGAATTGTTTGAAAGATGCCAAAATGGAGAAGAGGCACATTCATGATATTGTTCTGGTTGGCGGGTCCTCGCGAATCCCAAAGGTTGAGGGCTTGTTACAGGACCTCTTCCCTCTAACGAAGCTTTGGAAAAGTATAAATCCAGATGAGGCTGTTGCCTGTGGAGCAGCTTTACATGCTGCATCACTGACCAGTACCTGTTCTGGTTTGAATAAGGATGTCGTGCCAGTGGGTGTTGCTCCTTTATCTCTTGGTGTTGCAGCGTATAGCGGTGCGTTGTCTGTTGTGATTCCAAGGAATTCAACCATCCCCACGAAGGTGACGAAAAACTTCACCACTGCTTCAGACAGCCAAACTGGTTGGGATATTAAAGTGTATGAGGGAGAGATGCCCATGGCAAAAGACAACAACTTTCTGGTCAAGTTCACCCTCAATGGCATTCCTCCAGCACCCAAAGGTTTTGCTCAGTTCGAGGTCACCTTTGAGATTGACGCCAATGGCATCTTGGCTGTGTCTGCAAAGCTTAAGGGAAGTAGTAACACGAACCAAGTCACTCTAACCAATCACAGTGCTAGGCTGTCAAATGTTAAGGTTGGTCGGACGGCCAAGGAGGCCAAGGCTAGAGTTGAGGAGCGCAAGAGAGCATCCGTGGCCAAGAGAGCTTTAGAGAATTACATTCACTACGCAAAGGGCACTTTGGGTGGGTGTGGAAATATGGCTAGGACCAAAGACAAGATAGCTTTGAGTGAAGCAATTGAGAGAACGGTCTGTTGGTTGGAGTGGAACCACCTTCTTCATGATGCTCTCAAGTTTGAGGAAAAGAGGACAGAGCTGGAGGCTATATGTGAGTCTGTCATCACTAAGATGATGCGGCCTCGGCAGGGAAGTTACGCGTGTGTCAAGGCTGAGATCATTAAGATAGAGGACGACTAGTTGAGGCCGATGAGTGTTGAAACTCAGTATTAGTATTAGACACTATTAGTTGCAGATTATGGCATGTTCTCTTTGTTAGGCAGTATGGTAAAGCTTTTGTAGGCTCATGATTCTTGAAGTTTTATCTGGTTTTGCAGATTCTTATATTGTCCGAATTGTTACTTTGTTGACAATCCTCAAGTACGTCTATCTCACTATCTTTTTAGGAAAATGCTAGAGGTACACCAAAAGTGTACCCCAAACATCCTCCACCCCCTCCATCACCACAAAAAAAGGCAAGAAATATTCAAAAAAAAATTAAAAATAAAAACAAAATAAAATGAATGGTAGAAAGGGGAGTGGTGTACATTTGGGGTACACATTTGGTGTACCCCTAGCATATCCCATCTTTTTATTAAAAAAAGATAGTGAGTACTTGAGTAGTTTGAGTAAGACGCCGCCACCAAATTTGAGTAGTTTGAGCACTGACACCTAATTCGTGTTACGTTCCGGTATGGGTACGTAATTCGGGTACGAAATTCGCTAGATGTGATGAATTCGGGACGAAAGGTGTAGGTTCATTTCGGTACGAAGCGGTACAGTGTACCATGCATTCGGTTCGGTGTACCAAAAGTCAAAAAATAGGTAAAGAGAAAATATGGCAAAAAAAGAAATTAGAAGCAAGTTGAGCCCAATAAGAATTTTAACCCAAAAGAGAAAGTAAAAACTATTGTGCTTTTTATTAAAAGTAATAGCATGCTTTTTAAAAGAAGCAATAGCGTAGAAGTAGACAGTTGCTTCGCCAAGATCTAAGGGCTGCGTCGTTTGTTACTTTCTATTTCGGAAATCGATCCTGTTGATCGTTATTCTAGCCACCGATCCAGACGATATCTATTCCCGATTTCCCTTGTGATCTAAATCACAAACCCAGGGATTCATGGTGATAGTATGATTGAATGGGTAACCTTAGTTCAATCGGATTCGGATCACAATTTTGGTACGCCGTACCGCCTACGTTCGGATCGCATTCGAATTGCGATTGGGTAAGCCGCGTACCAATATGGAAGACGCGGTTGTAGCACCGAATTCTGTGACTATGGTTTTGAGGTGGCAAAATCTTATTAGTTAAATGGATTGAGTAACTTGGGGGATGCGCCCTCAACCCTTAGACCCTGTGTTATGGCGGGCTTGATGAAGTGCCATGTAGGCACCTGTAAGTAGTTAAGTCTGAGTAAAAAATACGGAGTATGTGTTATGAGACATGAAAGAACGACATGACCGAAAAATGATGAGGTGAAGTTGTGGATTAATTTTATTGGTCGAAAAAAATAAAAAAATAAATAGAAAGAGAGAAGTTTACCACGGCAAGATGACTATCACAAGCAAAGGAGCAACGCCCCTTCATGTCTGATATGACATGGGAAGAGGGGCGTGAGGGGCTGGTCATGGGCGGGGGACATGTCCCATAATGGACGACCTTAAAAAAACTTATAAGTATAATAAACACAAAATTAGTTCATTAAGAGATTTAGTTCATTAAATTTCTTATTTGTCTTTGGTATGTAGTTCATTAAATCAAATCGTAATATAAATTTAATATTAATAAATTCAAAAATTGATTTTATATGATGGGAGGGAGGTTTTTTTTGAAGGTTGTAGGGAGTAACAGAGTATTAATTTATTTGGATACCAAAAATAAAGACACGAAAGAGCTTCGAAAATTAAAATGAGACCGTTGAGTCCTTGGCCCGGTTTGGAAAACAGCTTTTCGGATAGCTTTTGGCATGTTTGACTGACTTTGGCTTTTTTGACTGAACGAACTCCCAAAACCGTTGTTTGGCTAATGGCTTTTTCACTTGACATATTGATCCGAAAAGCCAAAATCCGAAATGCCACGGGGAGTAGCATTTGGACTTGGCGGTTAGGAAAATTAATTTTTTTTAAAGTCATTTTTATTGAAAGATATTTTATAATATATGTAAAAACTAACAATAAAAATAAAAGTTAAAAAATTAAATACTAAAAAAAAATTAAATTTAAAAATTAAAAATTTCAAAAAATGAAATGAGAAAATTAAAAGGAAAAATAATTAAAAAGTTGTATATTAATAATTTCTTATGAATTAATTGAAAGTAAAATTTAATACTCTATATAGTAAAGATTTAACTTTTACAAGTAAAAAAAATGAAAAATTAATATCGTGTGTGTGTGTGTATATATATTGAAAAAAACTATTTTCAAACAGGTAATTTTACCAAACATTTTTAACAAGCCGCCAATTCATCCTGGCGGTCAAACCAGCTGAAGTAAACCGCCATTCACAACAGCTGACACGAACTGCCACCAGCTAACAGCCAACATCCAAACAGGGCCCTTGTGTTTTTTCATATGAATGAATACTGATAGGGCTGAAGATTGGCATTTGGCAAAATAGTGTGGTATGGAGAAACTCAATCGCCCTGAGGTGAATTTAACGCTTCCCGCCGAACGATGCAGCATTCCCCCCCAATCCCCGATGGAGGCAGAGGATTCTTCTTCTTCTTTTTCTGCTCCTGCTCAGACCTCTCGTATTCAGTGTCAATTTGTACATATCTATACACAAGTTGGCGGGTAACTTGCAGCTAGCAGGCGCTAGAGGGGTTTATTATAAAAGGCCGCGCCCCAAATTGATGCATGGGTTTATCAATTAGTATCACTGAAGTCGGAGAAAATGAGCGACAATGACGATGGAAGAAGAGCACCAGAAGAAGGCGAAGAAGAAGAAGGGCCAGCGATAGGGATAGATCTGGGAACCACTTACTCATGCGTCGGAGTCTGGCAGCCGCATCACCAACGTGTTGAAATCATCACCAACGATTTGGGCAACCGCACGACGCCGTCCTGGGTTGCCTTCACCGATGTGGAGCGACTCATCGGCGAATCTGCTCAGAACCAGGCTGCAATCAATCCCGCCAACACCATCTTCGGTACGTACATGCCTTTCCTCTCCTATACTCCGTATTTATTACTCTCCCCCCAAAACGAACATGATTAGGCCTGTGTCTCTGAGAACATACTTTATGCAGGTCTCATTGCCTCTTTTGGCTTTGATTCTGGAACTCATTTTGAGTAATTCAACTTTCTGCTTTTACTTCTACTCTGAAAGAGTACAAGAACTGACTGTTCTTTGAACATTTCATATGTTAACATAAACATGTGGATGGAGTTAACCTGAAAGGTACACTGTTTTCCTCTGTTAGTCCCTGTCTAATCATGTGGTTGGAATTAACCTTTTGAATGCTAATTTGGTAAGGAGAATAAGAGGATCAATAAAAATCAACAACTCCCTGTATTTCTATAACATTTTTTTAAAGACTGGCTAGTTGCATGGCTCAAATATCATCACTGTATATGATAAAGGAACTCAGTGTTGGTAAAATGGTTCATCATTGCATTCCGTACCAAATATCATCACTGTGAATGAAATGTAAAGAGGTATGTTGAAATAGTAACAAATATATTTCGTACCTATAAATGAAGGACTATGAACGTGATAATAGAGTAAATATGATAACTTTATTTTTTAAAAAAAACCCTTAGTTGTAGATAATCAATTATAGAACTTAGTCTTTGTGGTATTTATTTATTTGATAATTATACAGATTTATGATGGTCATGAATTTCTTATAAAAAAAAAGTTTTCTAAAACTTCGTAAAAAAATGTATTCCCTCTGTCTCTTATTGTCTCTTATTGGATGTCACACTCTAAACAATGTGCAAAATTTCATCATTTTAAAATTTATTTTAATTACAAATTAGTATAGAAATAAAAAGTATAAATTTTACTAGAAATGTTTTTACATTTGAGTTTTTTTATCAAAATTTGTAAATTTTAACTTTGATATGTGAAAAAAATACATTGTATTATATAATAATTTTAATATCAACATATATTCTTATTTAAATATAGTTTTCAAATACTCCGTATCATATTTTTATAAAATATATTTATGCATAAGTAAGAATATTAACGGTCAAAGTATAATTTTGAAAATCGTAAAAAGTAAAGTTAAATGAGAGACATATAACCGACTAGGGAGTAATATAAGGAGTAATATTTAATTTTTGGATAAAGCTATTTGTACCCCGCAGGTTTGCACCGACACTTTGTGTTAGTGTAAAACTAATTTTTGTTAATGCACCAACACTTTGTGTCTGTGTAAATTTTTGTTAACGCACAAACACTTGTGTCGGTGTAAACCATCAAAATGTTTGTGTATAACTACGGTGTACAAATGGGGTATAATTTGTGGTGTAAGCACCCTTAATTTTTTCCCGCTAAAGAGGAGGGCCAATTCCAGAAAAATAGGCAACTTCTTTTCCTTTATAAAACCCCACCACCAGTCCACCACCCATAGAAGAATGAAGAATTAAGGAGGAGGAGAAAATAGGCGCGGCCCAATCTTCCTACTCAAAGTTACACTTCAACACCAGAGCGATGAAAAAGATATGGGGCGGAAGAGGATCAGCAGCGGCCGAATGGCCGGCGATTGGAATCGATCTCGGAACCACTTACTCTGTCGTCGGAATTTGGCAGCCGAATCAGGGCCGGGTTGAGATCATCACGAACGATTTAGGCAACCGCACGACGCCGTCTTGGGTTGCCTTCACCGCTGCTGATCGATTGATCGGCGAATCTGCTCAGAACCAGGCCGCATTCAATCCCTCCAACACCATCTTCGGTTTGATTTCTGTCTTTCTCCTTTCTCTTTTGGGTTTGTATACTGCATAACATTGCCTTCCTTCATGTTACAAGTTGTCACTAAATTATCAATCAATGTTCAATACTGACTATTTGGAATCTGGCCGAACATCATTTACCCGTTGCATTTTTCATTCATGAAGTTACTCCCTATAGTTTGGGAATGGAATATGTTTTCTATGGAAGACAATTTTTAGGTGGCATATTGTTAATTTACATATATTGATTGCTTTGTTTGAATGGCAGATGTGAAGCGACTAATAGGAAGGAAATTTAACGACACAATAGTACAAAATGACATGAAGCTCTGGCCATTTAAAGTCACAGCTGGCACTGACGATAAGAGTGCTGAGAAACCTATGATAGTAGTGACTTACAAGGGTGAAGAGAAGACATTTGCTGCCGAAGAAATATCTTCAATGATCCTCCAAAAGATGAAGAGCATTGCTGAGGCCTATCTAGGCAAAAAAGTCAAGAATGCTGTTATCACTGTTCCTGCATACTTCAATGATGCACAGCGTCAGGCTACGAAAGATGCTGGTGTCATTGCCGGGCTCAATGTCTTGCGTATCATCAATGAGCCCACAGCTGCTGCAATTGCTTATGGTCTCGACAAAAAGGGAGTTGGAAAAGGCAATCCTGCTTCAAAGAACATACTGGTCTTTGATCTGGGTGGTGGGACTTTTGATGTCTCTATTCTCACAATTAAGAAGGATGTGTTTGAAGTCAAAGCTGTTAACGGGGACACCCATCTAGGTGGAGGGGATTTCAATAATAGAATGGTGAGCCACTTTGCAGCTGAGTTTGAGAGGAAACACAAGAAAGACTTGAGTGGAAGCCCCAGGGCTCTAGGGCGGTTGAGAGCGGCTTGTGAGAGGGCCAAGAGAAACCTCTCTTCAGCCACTGAAACATCCATCGACATTGAGTGTCTCTTTGAGGGCATCGATTTCTCTTCGACCATCACCCGTGCACGGTTTGAGAAAATGAACTTGGATCTGTTCAAAGGTTGTATGGAGCTAGTTGAAAAGTGTTTAAAGGATGCCAAAATGGAGAAGAGGGACATTCATGACGTTGTTGTGGTTGGTGGGTCTACCCGGATCCCTAAGGTTGAGGAACTGTTGCAAGAACACTTCCTCGGAAAGCTCTCCAAAAGTATAAACCCTGATGAGGCGGTTGCCCACGGAGCAGCTTTTCATGCGGCATCTCTGGCTGGTGTCTGTTTGGGTGTGAATAAGGATGTCGTGCTTTTGGATGTTGCTCCATTATCTCTTGGGATTCGGGTGCATAGTGGTGATATGTCTGTTGTGATTCCAAGGAATACCCCCATCCCTACAAAGAGGACCAGGCACAATTACCAAAATGTTCATGACAACCTAACATCTGCTTTGTTCTCTGTGTATGAGGGGGAAATGCCAAAAGCAGATGACAACTATTTCCTGGGCGAATTTTCCCTCCACAACATTCCTCCAGTGCCCGTTGGTGTTGCTAAGTATGATGTTGATTTTGAGATCGATGCCAATGGCATCTTGACTGTGTCTGCAGTACTAGTGGGTAGTGACAACTGGGACCAAATCACAATAATCAATCGCAGCTTGAGGCTGTCAAAGAAGGATATTGTTGGGATGGTGAAGGAGGCCGAGGAGTACAAGGCTCAAGATGAGGAGCGTAAGAAGGCAGCCGAGGCCAGGAATGCATTGGAGAATTACATTCACCACTTGAGGGAGTTAAGGCACACTTTGAGCAGTGGGGGAAATCGTGTGAGGATGGAGGTGAACTTGATCGTTTTGTCAGATGCAATTGAGGATGCGGCTCAATGTTTGCATTTGAAGGATAATGGGCTTGCCAAAGTTGACATCTTTCAGGGGAAGATGAACGAGCTGCAGAGGATAGTTGGCCATTTATTCCCAAGCTGGAGCGTCCCCAGGTCAGTCGCCCAGTTTTCAAGCCTAGCGTTGGACGAAAAAACCGGCACAAAATTATTCCAAACTAAACCGATATGGTACCGGCTAAAGAAATGGTTTTCAGATGGTTCTGGTAAATAATATCCCAATAGACCATTCCGGTTTCAAAATGGTACGGGCCGGGACGGGTTTTAAAAAATTAGAAGCAAATATATCAAACCAAACTATTAGAATTAGTTAGCTAATTAGAAGCAAATATATCAAACCAAACTATTAGAATTAATAATTAGTGAAAGGATTGCGTAAGTTCAGGGATTTTTGTGAAAGGATTTGAAGTTCAGGTACTACTTCGAAATTCCAGCTAAAGTTTAGGTACCATTTGTGAAATTTACTCCTCTTCTCTCCTCCAATTATAATATTACCTCCGTCCCATTTTAAATTGCATGTTTGTCTTTTTCCTCCGTCCCAAAATAAGTTGTCTGCTAGTTGTTTTTGTAAATTTTTAAGAGTAAAATACCTAAACTACCTCTAAAATGAGTCACTTTTCTCCACATTATCTTCTCATTCATCGTCATCCCTTCAAAAAAGTACTGACAATTTTGGAAAATCAATTCTATTTTTTCCTTTCCTTAAATATGCCCAAAAGTCAAAACAGGTAATTTAATACGGAACGGAGGGAGTAGTTTTTTTATTAAATAGAGTATATACAACACCTTTCATTGATAGAAGCTCTAACTCCAATTATAAAGGATGTTCTAATTTTTGAAACATCCGTTGAGCAAGAAAATTGCTACAATATAGTTTATAGCTTCTATGTTTTAACATTTGAAGGTTCCATTGGATATGCTTTTAGCCTTTTCATCTTTGGCTTTTGGAGCAAATCGGCTAGTTAAAGATGCCATTTTTCGAACATCTAATTATAGTGACAAAACACCTCTTGGGGAGTAAGCAGTCAATTTTTTGTTGAACAATCGTTAACCAAACATGGCTTTTCTTTGTATTATTTTTATTGATTTATTGTTGATAAACAGTTATTAATTTATAAAATATAAATAAATTAAATATTATTTTACGAAAATAAAATGAATTAAATTATAGATTAATCATTTGTGGATACTCATAAATATAGAAGAGAGTTTTATATTCCCTTTATTCCAAAATGTAAGCAATAATTATTATTTCGATCTCTAAATATTTGTCACACTTGTATTCCCCATAGAAATTATCAAGTTTTTTCAATTCTATTTATTAACATATTGGTATAGAAATAAAAAATAAAATTTACATATCAAAAAACTGCATGAAAAGTTTTTCGAAATAAGAGGTGTCAAGAATATTTTATTTTATCAAATAACCAATTCAATGAAAACGTAGAAATAAACAAAAGTTCCCGCGATTGCTGAAAAAGCAACTGTGACAAATATTTTGGGACAGAGAGAGTATCTGTTTACTTGTTTTGATTGACCATTTGACAAAATAAAATATTTTTGTCGCATCTTCTTTTGTAGAATTTTTGATCTATTTTTTAAGGATGTAATTTTTACTTTGTGTTTCCACTAATTTGTAAATAAAATCATTTTAAAATAGATGATATTTGCACTTCGTTTGAAATGTTGCTTACAATTTGGGGCGAAGGGAATAAATATTTTAGTTAAAATGAAAAAACTGATTTAAAAATAAGTAAGACAATCTTTTGAAATAGTTCTAACAAACCCAAAAGACATTAGTCAAATAATGATTTTAGCTCTTCGATTAGTAAAAAAACTAAAGTCAATCAAAGATTTCAAAAATTATCCGAAAAAACTAATCCCTCCGTCCCAAAAAGATTTACACCTTTCAAAAAAATTGTGTCTCACAATCTCCTACCCATTTCTATTAAAAAACCACGTTTACCCCTTACTTTTTCAAACGCTACATATTACATCATACCTTTTTCTTTAAAATATACACATTACATCCTACTTTTACACATCAAATTAAGATTATTTTTGAAAAGTCAACACAAAATTATCTCTCCCTTAATTTTCATTTTAGTCAAAACGTGTGAAACTTTTTGGGACGGATGGAGTATTTTTCTTCAATTTTATTGAATTTACAAAATAATTGTACGCTCCTTTTTTTCATCCAAATAATTAAGCCAATTACATCCGTCCCATAAATTCTTCTATATTTGATTTCCGAAAAAATTTAAGAAAAGTTTTGAAAACTTAAAAAAAATAAAAGTTTTGTACGAACTTTGAACCTCAATTAAGATAAAATAATAATGTATATTAATAAAAAATGACTTCATTAAATTTAACATGTTTAGAACATTCAAAATCTTATTATAATTTATTACCCCGGAGTAATATATAATAGAAGTTAGGAGTCATCTACACTTGAACCAGTTTTTCAAAATCAATTTATTTTTTAAAGAAGAAATATAAAAAAATTTTATTTTTATAACATATTTATATATTTGTTCGGTTTGGGATTTTTCGGTATGGAAAGTCACCTCATATCGATCTCAAATATTAGACCGACCATTAAGCTCGGTAGGATACGGTTCGTTTTTGGTATTTTATCAGTTTGCTAATCTCGATTTTTTCGGGAAAATTTCAGAATCGATTCGGTACTTGCTCACCCCTAATTTGGAGAGTCAGTTCATGTTCTTTTAAGTTTATTCTTATTACCTATTATTCTTTTTCTTATTAGAATCTTTACTAAATTTAGATTAAATCAAAACATATTCTAATGAGATAAAAAATATTCAGATCATGTGAAAAGAATATGATTGGGTATCATTATTAGCCCATAACACATTAAGCCCAACATGTAAAATCCGTGCGGTGTACTGCGCTTTACTCTCCTAGGGTTGTGCATTATTCGAACCGACCTGAAGCAGCGAGGCGCCGCTTCCCGTCCGCCGTCGCCGTTCTAGCTCATTTCTCCGCCGCATCCGGTCAGTCCGCGAGCATCATCCCCAGAAAAGGTATGTTTCTTTTTGCGCAGATATCAGACAATATTATTACTCCGTACGTGTCAATTTGGTTTATGTTTGTTAGATGTTACTGCACTAGAAAAAAGGACAGGGATATGAGTTTATGACGAAACAAACACTGATTTCTAACCGAGAAAATTTGTATTGTCTGGTCTGTCGGGTTCAGGTCGAATCTAAAGCCCAACGTTTAGAGTTCAAGCTAAAATGTTTGACCATATACAGTTTTGGGTCGGATTCGGATATACTGAAATCCAAACTGAACTCGGCCTGTTGTCATCAGTAATGGCCAGTCTTGTTTCAATTATCCAAATTGCTACATACAAAGTTTTTTATATTAGCTACAAATCTTGTTTTTGATCTTCCAATAAATTTTTAAGTCTGCATCATTTTTGGGTTTTTTGATCTATTAATCTGTTTTTCTTTTCTTGTTTGGCTTCAAACAAGCCGGTTGATCCCCACAAGAGTTTGGCTTCAAGAGTATTATTATATCCTCTGTTGGCTTTTCCACTTTTGCATCATCAAATGACATTTTAACTGATATTGCTTTTGCATATAAACACAATGAGTCTAATTCACAAATAATCATACCAATCCCAACGCTGGAGCTCAATGAAATTGATTTTATTAAGAAATAGGTTTATTTTTGAAGGCTGGTTTTTCATACAGCTTAGACTCCACAAATAGATATAGTTTTAACTATTAAATATTGAGCCTAAAAAATAAGATTAATGCTAAAGGTTTGATTTATTTAGCATTCTATGCGAATGGCTTAATTGGAAGACGTTTATGCGCATGTGTGTTGGCTTTAGTGGACCAACTGCAAGATTTTTATTCCATACTTTTGAAGCTTTCAAAGGAAAATTCAAAAATCCCAATTTCTTCAATATAGAGTACTCTGTATTAGTAGGATAAATACTGTGATATGTTAGGTGCTACACTAGTGGTAAAATACTTACCCTACAGATCTTCTATCCCCCTCTGTATTACGAGTAACTGTTTTCTTTGTTTTTTTAATAGCCATGGCAAAGAAGCGAGATAGAGTGACAAATCCGGAGCCATTTCTTGCTGGAGCAGATGAGAGTTCAAAAGCCTCTTCCCGCAAACGCTCTAAAGCTCCGAAATCCCACCAGGAACAACAGAAGGTATTATCTTCTGGTATGAGCTCCAAGATACTGAAGGAGGCTTTAATTCAGCAAAAAGAAGTTGAAGAGGAAGAGGCTCAACAGCAGAACCATGGCGGCTTAGTTTTTAAAAAAGATCTTTTAGCTGAGGTTGAGGAGGAGGAGGAGAATGATGACGACGATGATAATGATGATTTAGACAACTTTACAGGGTTTTCTGAAACCAATGAATATGTTGACGTCGAGGATAAGGTTGATGAAGAAGAGGAAAGGTTATTGGCAGCTTTTTTATCAACAGATGATTGTCCCCAGAGGACTTTGGCCGACATTGTCATAGAGAGGCTAAAACAAAAGGATGCCCAAGCTTCTACGGAACTGCAAGTGATGCCCAATTTAGATGTGTCCATTATTAATTTGTACAAAGAAGTTGGCCAATCTCTTAGCAAATACACATCAGGGAAAATTCCAAAAGCTTTTAAACACATACCTGCAATGAGGAATTGGGAGGATGTCTTGTATCTGACTGAACCGGATAAATGGTCACCAAATGCTATGTACCAAGCCACGCGACTTTTTGCTTCAGCTATGGGTACGTCAAAGGTAGAGCGCTTTTACAAGTTTGTATTGCTTCCACGTGTCAGGGCAGATATTAAGAAAAACAAGAAGCTGCATTTTTCCCTACATCAATCTTTGAAGAAAGCTCTTTTTAAACCAGCTGCCTTCAATAAAGGAATCTTGTTCCCATTGTGTGAGTCACGAACTTGCACTACACAGGAGGCTAAAATCTTCAAAGGGGTTCTTCAGAAGTCATCTTTTCCAGCCCTTCATGCTAGTGTTGCACTGCTGAAGCTTGCCGAAATGGAATACTGTGGCACAACAAGTTTCTTCATACAGATACTGATCGAAAAGAAATATGCTTTGCCATACCGTGTCCTCGATGCAATGGTTGCCCATTTCTGGAGATCCTATGAAGAGCCAAAGGTTATGCCTGTGATCTGGCACTTGTCCCTTCTCTGCTTTGTGCGAAGATACAAAGCTGATTTACTGAAAGAAGATAAATCTAATATCATCAGACTGGTGGAAAAACAAAGGCACCACTTGATTACTCCTGAAATACTGCAGGAGTTGAATAAGAGCAGAAGTCGCGGGGAAAAAGAGGCGGATCCCATGCCAATATCCACGCCCGTTTGTGTTATGAATAAAACAATTGATGAAGATAGGTTTGATATCCCTGAAGTTCCCATGGAGGAGGATTAAAGTATTTGCTGGGGGCACTGGCCTCTGAGTGAGATTGTTCTTTAAATTTTGACTATTTGTGTTTGCAGTAGGTTCTATTTTTGTTTTCTCTTTCAAATGTTTACTGGGATTGAGAGTTTTGTTGCTACTGTTATGTGTTTCAAATGTTATATTGTATGCAACTTGGGTCCTCTAATCGGTGGCTTTACTATTTGAATTTTTAACCTTATTATTCATAGGTCAAATTTTAATTTTTTATTATATAATTTCATCTATTACTCTCTTCTTTCCAAATTGATTGGTTCATTTTGGCTTTAGGATGATTAAGAAGACCATTGAAAGATATTGAACATTCAAAAATGAGTGTTTGTAATTTATTTTAAAGAGAAGTATTTTGGATTTTAAAACTAAAAAGGGAAAGAAAAATATGAAAATTATTTTAGGACAAATGAAAAAGAAAATGCATAAACATTTGTAGAACATGGAGTATTTCTTACTCCGGAGTCGGGATACAAAACATATTCTTTGTACAAAAGCATTTTCGTTACACATTACACTATTGTATGAATTTGTAATAATCATCAATTAATCTATTGTTTTCAAGTCGGACAAAAATTACAAGTTCAATTACTTCAAATATTAAACCAATAATCAATTTATATGTATGTATGTATGTATGTATATTTTTAATTTTTATACTCCGTAAATAATTGCCCCCAATAAAAAAAATCTGCCCCAGTCCATTAATGGGCCCAAACCAATTAATTATCTCAAGGCTAATGACCCAATCCAAAAGTGGCCCAATTGTCCAAATTCCCAAAAATTAAATATACTCCCTTAAAATTATCCGCTTCCCCTTCCCTTTGGCTTTTGCGGAAACCGAGAAGCGGAGCAGGCCGAGCAAGTGAAACGCCGAACAGGAGCACCGAGCAGTCGAGCACCGCCGTCGCCTGTCCGCCGCGTCGCCGTCCGAGCAGTCGAGCACCGAAAAGGAGCACCGAGCAGTATGTTCTATCTATTTAATTGTCTCTTGTTTTTAAATTTTATTTTTTTTCACTTTAATTTACTTAATGCCCCAGCGAAAAAAATTCCTCGATCCGCCACTGCATACGTATGTATTTGCATAGTTTATTTTGACTTGTTAGCTACTTCCACGAGCGAGATATGATTGTATAAGCAGGATATCGGTCGTTTATGCTGATTTGAAACACTATCAAAATTCTGCTTATTCGATTTGTTCTGATCTGTAGCAGCTTATATTTGTTTGATTAGGTCTAGTGATTCTTACTTGGATATTTGGTTGTAATGAACTGATTACCTCACTGTTTTGTAACAATTGAATCTGGAAGTTATAAATTGGTTTGATTCCAGTGTATTCCTAATAGCTTGAAGCATGATATATGGTTGTAATGAACTGATTACCATTTACCACAATATTTCGTAACGATTTATTCAACTGGTGTATTCCAAACAGATTGAAGCTTGAGCATAAACACAAGAGTTACCAACTTTGACTCTCGGTGATCGGCTTGGCTAAAAGTCCTGGGGTTACACTATTTCATTTTTAAGCAACCTTTGCTTATATTTGCAGTTGAGGATATCATCTCATTTGTTATTGAGTTTGGTAGCTGGTAGAGATAGATATGAGCAATTCAGCAGCAGGGCCCTCATCAAAAGAAAAAGTTGGAGCATCCCAACCATCAGAAACCTCATTGAAACGTAAACGTGGAATGTTTCAAAAGGATTGTAAGTTACCCTTTTGCCATTGAAAGCAACTCTATCTGAATACTTAAATTACCCATCATACAAAACTTACCTGCTTCTTTTATGCTGGTGTTCAGTGCAGCGTATGATGTATGGATTTGGAGATGATCCCAATGTATGCATTTCTTTCTCCACCATTCAGTTTCCTTATGTAAATATGTTCAGTGGAATTCTTTTTGGCAAAATCGCAACTTTAGAACAGTTTCATATCGAACTTTTAAGGCATTCAATAAAATGGGGAATCCTATACTTAAGATTGTTTGTTTATTTGATCATGTAACTATCACATCCCATAAACTCACTTTTCTGCAACGTATCTTTGGTTTAGCCACTCTTATTTATTTATTTATTTATTTATGCATATTCATTTCAGCCATTTCCAGAGACTTTGGCACTTGTAGAGGACATTGTTGTGGAATATGTCACAGATATGGTGAGTAAAAACTTTTCTCAACCGGCTGTTTTCATCTGGAATCATAAATCTTCTGATTTCGGTGTATTGTATAGCAGCCCATATTGAAGATGAGTTAGAGTTTTAGTTGGCCTTAATTATCTGAATGTTTTTTTTGAATAAGTTGCATTTGTTGATTGTAAACATAATTGTTTTAATGTCTTTAGGTACACAAAGCTCAAGATCTTGCAACCAAAAGAGGGAGGCGTTTGACAGAAGATTTTCTGTTTTTAGTCCGAAAGGTATGTCATCTATTCCTCTTGCTATTTGATTTACTCTATAAACTTGTTACACTAAAGAAAAATAACGTGAAGCCCATTTTTGTAGTATTTTAATAACTAAAAAGTGGCACCTTGGAAACAATTGTGTCTCGTCGCGTTTCCACCGGAAATTTAATGTACAATGGGACATAGAGTAGCATTTTTGGAATGACTAAACTTTGCGATTCACGTACTATTTTTTATAAATAAAAAATTTCTAGTAGTATTCACATGGAATTTTTGAAGTAATAGTTTTACTCCCATGTGTCCTAAGTTTTTAACTTTCCTTTTTGGATTGAGCTAGATATTCTTCGCATTGCCTTTTAGGAATGCTTTTTGTGCTCCAAATTATTTCTCATGAACCAAAATCACACAACTTTTTATCTTTTTGTAAATAAATTCTATAACGACACTTGAACTACCCAAATTTGATATCCGAGCCAAAATTTATGGTTAAATATTATTTTCTTTTATTTTTGGACGCATATAATGACGTCTAACGGAAATGAACGGAGTTATAACAGAGTTACAGTTGAGACTCTTGACGTGAACCATATTATAACTTGGGAATGTTTATGTTACAAGTACATTTTATGATTATTTTTATATGATCACTCACACTCTAAAATGTGGGGTTATGATTTTGCCTTAAATATATGCTCTTGTTGATACCTTGTGTTCCTACTTCCCTGTGTTTTGAGTACAACCTCTTGAAGGTAGGCTGCATTTCCGTAACATATTTTGGCTATAAAAAATTTTTATTCTGAGAATTGAACTTGAAAATGAATATTGGACCTAATGACGCTGTTGTGCAGGACTTGCCAAAACTTAACCGGTGCAAAGAGTTGCTGACATTGAACGAGGAGCTAAAACAAGCAAGGAAGGCCTTTGATGAAGACAAGTTGGCCACACTTGAATAGTTGATTCCATTGTCACTCCCAATGTAATATATGGTTTGTAGACTAATGGCCATGTCTGTGCTACAAGTTATTATAAGAACATGCATAGATTGAAGGTTATACTTTGTATTTTTTTCTTCATCTGATCTTGTTGCCCCAATTCCTTTCTTACTTGGTATATCCACATATTACTTAGGTAGAGGGGTAGAGAAGAGAGTGAGTGGTTCTCTTTTTGGCCAAAACACAAGGGAGTGATGTAAAGTGTGAGTTCCAAGGTTTATCAAGTGAGATTGTGAGAACACACCCAAAGTTGTTTTTATTGAAAAAAACCAAAAAAAACAACTTTGGAAGCTATAAAAAGTGTTGTATTTACATTTTTGTATTGGCACTTTTTAAAGTTACTATGGTTAGCATTTGTTAGTGAACTTTACAAGTGATCCATCTTCAATGGTGATTAGTGAATATTAGTGTCATCTCATCATAAAGTGTCATCTCACTACAAAACATCATCTCACTTGGGTCTAGAGGTAGCAAATCGGTGTTGGATTTGGGTTTGGTCATTTTGGACTTTAGTTACATCGGATTTGAATGAGTTTGGGTTAGTTTGATAAATACATGTTCATGATCTAGTGTCATTGGGTTTGGATCGACTCATCGGGTCATGATATTTATTTTAAGAATATTTAAATTCATACTAGCACTTGTATTTTGTACTGATAAAATAATAAATACCGAAATACATATATTAAACCTCTTAGAATAAATTATTTTAAATTTTTAATTTCGTTCTAGATATATTTGACAATTTTATGAATAATATAAAAAATTTAATGTTTCACTTTTTTTAAAAAATTTAAGATAACTATGTGATTTCTTTAAAAATTTTGAAAGAAATTACACAAAATGAGTAACACTCTGTAATTAAAAAAAATAAACATAACTTTGTTTTTATTGCATTCTTTTTCATATTAGAGTATACTAGACTCGTACCCGTGCGATGCACGGAAAGAAAATTTATCATAATTTAAATTATAAAAGTTAAAAAAATAATGTATTACAATTACATTTGTTGAAGGGCGAATACAAATTTAATACTTTAAAAATGAATTGTCTTTTCAAATGTTTAAATAAACACTTCATTGATTTCAATCACAAAGCTCTAATATCTAAAATTGCAACCTCAAAGCAGTGTCGAATACCAAGAACAACACCTTCAAGCTCTTATATCCTTAGAACTTATAGTACCAGCCCATCATGTCTCCCAACTTTTGCCATGAAAATGAGTTGCATAAAATGAAAAGGACAACAGTTTGAGTTTTATTAAGAATGAAACCGATTGTTATTTTGAAAATTTAAAAATAAACTCAAATTTTAACTTTTATGTAACAAAAAATTGATGTCCATTGCAAATTGTTAGGTTTTACAAATTCTTCAACAAAATGAATCATAATGAATGTACAAACAACATACGCCTATAAGTGAGATTACCCACCCTTCGTCTTTGAATCTGCTTTTGTTTCTCCCCTACATGTATCCCTATGCAAGAGGAATCACCTTTCTTGCTTCCAAGAATGTTGGAAAATCACCTATGAGGTTTTCAAAAATAAAACTAAGCTAATATTTGATAGGATAATCAAATATAAAAATATGATTTAACATACAAATCAGATAGTACAGATTCATTCAAAGAATACAAAATGTGTAGTACTTGTTAACAAATTACTAAAAAGCACTTCAGGCTAAATTAAACCATCGAAATTAAAATAACTAAATCAATTTCTTCTTAACGAATGTTTGACGCTATAGCTTATTAATGGCCTCTCGCAAGCTTAATCTCCATGCTTTTCATGTATTTTAACGTTCGTACCTCTGCTTGTAATGCCCTTTTAGTTTTAGTTTAATGTCGTAACTCCTAACACGACCTCATAATGTCAAAATCAATATATTGCATTTTAATGTCTGCTATCTCACTGCTATCTCACTTATGTCTATTATCTCACTTATTTCGTAGTGTTATCTTGATCAGCATTTTAATAAATCTCCTCATACACTCGGATTTAAGGGATTTATGTCCAACAAAATAAAGAACATACTTTATGCTAGATGCACCCCAACATCAACCAAAACCTCCCAATCAAGAATAAAAAATAGTAGGAAACAGCTTCTATATATACCAAGCCTTCCCCGCTAAAAAACTCGAACAGATTCAAAAGGGATAACCAAGATGATATCTCAATAAATACTCATTCCATACCTATCTTTTGACAAAATGCCTTTGAGACCTTCAATTGGCAGTTCATATTCACATCATCATTATGTAGGTAGGACGGTGTGAGATGTTAAAGACAAATAAGTTCATCTGCAAAAGTAGATATGGTAAAGTAATTATTAACCATTGCAATTAGAAAAAAAATAAACTTTTTAAAAATTGATGACATGAACTAAAGTTGGAAACTTAATCGGCAATGCCCAGTACAACCATACAAATAAATCATGTGAAAATGCACTTCTCAAACTTCAAAACAGCAATTCGAAGAAGAAAACGTAAAATATATCAAATTCTTGTCACTGTGTGAGAAAGTTTTACAATGTCCTTAGAAAAGAATCTGCATCATGATCTGATATATGGAGTACGTACCTATTGATATAAATGAGTTTTAGTTAAAGTTGTCCATTTATTTGGATGTAAGTAGGAATAGGAATTCACCAAATGAAACAGTTTGAAAAGATTAGTCAAACCTGAAAAAGAAGATATAGTAACTTACATCTTCATCAAACTTTAGGCCTATCGGGGTTCTGTACAACATTCAAACATTTCTGTTAATATGGTATCCAACAAATCACAAAAATATAGAGTAAAACCAATAATAGTAAATAAGCATAAATTGAAAGAATTTCTTAAATTCCCAACACAGTGCAATCAAAAAATTAGTCTTTGTAGTTTGAATTATGGGATTTCAAATTTTAGAATATTCAGAGATGAGTTAGGTTGCTTTCCCTATGCCATCTCTAGCTTATAGTCAATAAAGCATCATAATATGCAGCACAAATGAATGGGGATTTTGAGGTGCCTCATTAAGTTGTCTGACTTCTTTTGTTTAGAAATATAGCTTTGATAACTTTGGGCTTATCCTCTAATATCTGTAGAACGAAGAATGCAGTTAAAAAGATGTCCAATTTAATTTACACTCCAAGAAAATTCATAGAAATTAGGGGTTTAACATAACAAAAGAAGACGAAGAAGAAACTAAAATCAGAGTGCTCAAGTTCCAACATAGCCCGTACTTTAATTTCTGCCCAACGTTGTTTAAATATTATCTCTA